>JADBJO010012240.1:35000-59319 GCA_016801955.1 Conus betulinus
TTCCTTCAGAGACGCCTCCAGTTCGCAGTGATACTATTCAAACAGCCAAAATCAAGAACATTCGCAGTGCATAAAGAAGCTCTTGAGCAGCTTCTCAGGAAAACATTTTCCAAAATCCAGAGTGAAGCACCGCTTAAAATCAGGGACTTGGTGTGTGGCCTGCATCAGATTAGGTAAAGAAAGTGGTTAAGAAGCCAGAGTCAAATCTTCACTTGGAACGGAATACCCCATCTGCTGAATAAGAAATGTCCCAAATTCCTTGAGTGCCTCTGCTGATTAGATCAGCATGGAGGAACTAGAAGATCAGCGACACATGATGGTGGCTTATGGAGTGCACGTTCTCAAAGAGCAAAATTCGAGTGACATCAGCCAGTTCAGAGCAATATCACTTCTTAACGTCAAAGGGAAAATCTTCCTCTCTATAATGGCAGTGAGGCTGAATAAATGCCTCACAAAAAAAAAAATAATAAAGTGTCTGGCTGTGCACAGCATGCCACTTTTTGGGAAGCAATCTAAAGATCTAAGGCAGACAAACATTTTGAAAAGGCCTAGAAACTAGCATCATGAATGCCTGTCGTGGACGACGAAGACATCAGTGACTCTGCATATGTGAGTGCAAGCTGGACACACAGATACGTCCACACTCTGAGCATGCGACAGCTGTCGTTGAGTCAGGTCTCCTCTCTTTACGGGCTTGGCGCTTCTGGTCCAGTTCCGGCAAACGCTTCTCTTCAAAGCTGTTTACTCCTTTGTGACTGCATGTCGCCACGTACTGTGGTCTGTGGCAAGTGTTTCCCAGCCATAAAGCGGGATGCCACAGGCTGTCATTGATACTTTCAGGCAGTCTTTGAAGCGTTTGAGTGGCCGCCCAGTGTTCCTTGTTCCAGCTGCCAGCTCAGAGAAGAAGACCAGTTTTGGGAAGTCGCGTGTCGTCCATTCGTACCACATGCCCAACCCACCTCAACTGCACTTTCATGATCAAGCGCCTCGATACCAGACGTCTTTGCTCGTGAAGCACTTTTGCGTTGGAAATCCTGTCCTCCCAGGAGATGCCCATGATCTTAGGCAGCAGCAGAGGTGGAACTGATCCAGAGTCTTCAGTTGTTTCCTGTACAGTGTCCCAGGTCTTACAGCCAGCCGCAGAGCAGTGAGGTGACAACTGTTCTGTAGACTGCCAGCTTGGTACGTAGAGTGATGCCACGCTCTCCCCACACTCTGTTCCAAAGCCTGACGAAGGAAGTTCCTGCTTTTGCCAGTCTGTTTTGACACTTCTTTATCCAAGCCACACGATGAAGACAAGCAGCTCCCCAAGTAATTGAAGCTGTCAACATTGTTCAGGGTCGTGTCCTCGATCACGATCTTTGGTTCTGGAGGAGAGAGACCAAATGCTGGTTGGAGCATCACTTCTTTTCTTCCGCAGACTGATCGTCAAGCCAAAGGCCATTGCTGCTGCAGACAGGCAACTGGCAAGCTCTTGCAGGTCTGGTTCGTTGAGTGCTGCGGGCGCACAGTCATTGGCAAACAGGAAGTCTGTCACAAGGGCCTCAAGAACTTTTGTTCTGGCCTTCAAGCGCCTTAAGTCGAAGAAGCGGCCATCACATCTGTAGCGGACAGTGATCCCTGGTACTGGAGAGAGCAGAAAACAGCATTGTGGCGAACAAGAAGCTGAACAGGGTTGGTGTCAGGACACATCCTTGCTTCACTCCGTTGGAAACGGGGGAAGGGGTCAGACACAGTGCCGTTTTCCACTACGCGAGCCATCATGCCGTCATGGAAGGATCGTATAATCTTCACAAACTTCGATGGGCAGCTAAGTTTGGACAGTATAGCCCACAGACCCTCGCGACTGACGGTATCGAAAGCCTTTTTCAGGTCCACAAAGAGGATGTAGAGATTCTGATTCTGTTCCCTGGCACTCCTCTTGCAGCTGGCAAAGATCATCATGTCGATTGTCCCCCCTGTTGCTCCTGAAGCCACACTGGCTCTCGGAGACAACATCGTCCAGCAAGTGGTGTATGATGCGATTCAGGATGACCCTGGCCATAATCTTTCCTGCTATGCTCAATAGTGAGATGCCTCTGTGGCTGTCGCACGATGCACGATGCTGTCGCCCTTGTTCTTGTACAGGTGAATGATGCTGGCATCCTTAAAGTCTTGTGGTACCGCTCCCTCTCACCCCAGAACTGCTGCATCAGCTCAGTTAGCTTGTAGCTTGTCGACCATGGCCTCTTCACCAACCTTGAAGATCTCAGGGGGGAATGCCATCAGGGCCTAGTGCTTCTCCATCTGGAGCTGCTTGATCACCTGGACTTCCTCCCTAGTCGGTATGTCGTCAAGACCGGACGTGTTGGGGCATGTCCCAGAGTGCCTGCTGATCGAACTGAGATGGTCTGTTTCAGAAGCTGTCTGAAGTTGTCACACCACCGCTGTACAATATCACTCTTCTCAGTAAGCAGGGTGCCATCAGCTGTCCGTACAGGTGCCATGGCCATGGCATTGGAGGAGGGACCATACACAGTCTTCAGGCCTGCAAAATACTTCTCGGAGTTGTGCTCATCAGCCTACTGTTGTAACTCTGAAGCCTTATCTTTCCACAAATTGTCCTCCATCTGTCTTAGCTCAGCCTGGACCTTGCGTCTGAGATGCTTGAGACGATCATGCTTGGCTGTTGATCCCTTGTCGTTGAGCCAGCTTTGTGTGGGCTTCGTGCTTCTGCTGTAGCAGTGTGCCGATCTCCGTGTCGTCGCTGTCGAACCAGCCCTGGTGTTTCCTCTGTGGCGCCCAAGAGACAAGAGTCGTAGACTGCGTTTCTGAAGTTTACCCAGGCCTTTTCTAAGTAAGCTTTCATCTGGTAAACTATTGAGCTGGTTCGCAATATTGGTCACGAAGGTTTCCCTTGTCGCTGGATCATTCAGTTTCTGGACATCCATCTTCTTCTTGATGACAGCTTTCTGGCGTCTGTGGGTGCTAGCGATGGAGAAGGACAGCTTGCACCTCAGCAGCAGGTGGTCAGTCCAGCAGTCCGCTCCCCTCATTGCTCTTGTGATACGGACATCCTGGATGTCACGCCGCCTAGTGATCAGATAGTCGATCAAGTGCCAACGTCTGGAGCGAGGGTGCATACAGGTGGCCTTGTGGATGTCTGGCAGCTGGAACAGTGTGTTGGTGATGGTCAAACCAAACTCGGTGCAGAGTGTAAGAAGCAGCTGGCCATTTGAGTTTTTCCTGTCCCACTCCATGCGGTCCAATGATATTCGGCCAAGACTGGGAGTCCCTGCCCACATGAGCGTTGAAGTCCCCAGAAGTAAAGGCTTGTCATCCTTTTGGATATTTGAGAGGCTCTGGTAGAACAGTTTCTTCTGCTCTTGGGTGTAGGTCATGGTGGGGGGCGTACACATTGATGAGTGTCAGGTGCTGCTTTCCTTGAAGAGCCAATCTCATAGTCATCAGACGATCACCATTTCCGTTTGGGAGAGATTCTAAGTTCTTGACCAGCGAGGTGCGGATGGCAAAGCAAAGGCCTAGAAAGCAGCATCAATCAAAAGTGTATATGTATACAATAAAAGAAAGTGGATAGGTTGACTTTTGCTGGGATATTCACAAAATCACGAAACACATGAGATTCTTTCATTGTCTTGCTCGCCAAATTCTGTATATGTCGTAAAATGAGCAAAACTCAGCCATCTCTTACTCCATCTCTAGAGCAGCAGCTCCATTATTAATACAAAATAGAGAAAACACTTATCTTATGTTCACATGGATTATATTTACATCTGTTTGTTCTCTCTCTCTCTCTCTCTCTCTCTCTCTCTCTCTCTCTCTCTCTCTCTCTCTCTCTCTCTCTCTAACACCTCTTCAAGATTGTTATCTTGATCTATCAGATAAATAATTAAATAATCTGTATATGGAGCAATGAAATACAAAAACAAGAATCTCCGCAAACATGTCAAGAAAACCGATAAACTAAAGGAACAAAGAAAGGAAGAGAATGAATGAAAAAACAAAAGAATTACAAAATGAAGAAAACGTTGAACCGGGTATTCATCTCTCTCTCTCTCTCTCTCTCTCTCTCTCTCTCTCTCTCTCTCTCTCTCCTCTCTCTCTCTCTCTCTCTCTCTCTTCTCTCTCTCTCTCTCCTCTCAAAATGAAGAGAAAAAAACGTTGAACCTCTCTCATCTCCCTCTCTTCTCTCTCTCTCTGGGAAGCTCTTTCTCTCTCTGGGAAGCCCTTTACAGGTTTTAGCATATGTACACGTTTAGTTCTTTAGTTTAACGTCTATTCACTATAAGTGTTATATTAGGGAAAAAAAAAAAAGGATTCTGTGTGTGTGCGTGTATGTGTGTGTGCGCGGGCGCGTGTGTGTGTGCATGTGTATGCGTTTGAGTGCGTGTGTGTGTGCGTGCATAATTATATGTGTGTTTGTGCGCCTCTGTGTGTGTGTGTGTGTGTGTGTGTATGTGTGAGAGAGAGAGAGAGAGAGAGAGGACTGTGCTAGGGGCAAGAGGGAGAGATTGGGATGGGTGGTGAGATATGTAGAGATATTTACTTATCCTGGTTGTTTATCTAACCTTTAGTGTATGTTAATCGGGGAAATTACGAAACAAGTTTAGTAGGATTGGAGCATAATGCAGGGGGATGGGGGTGGTGGGGGGGGGGGGGGGGGTTGGGGTGGGGATGGGGGGGCATCAGGGTGGAAAGGAGGACGGAATAGAGGAGGGAGGGGGGGGGGGGGGGGGGGGGGGGGGGGGGGGGGGGGGGGGGCTAACTATATATATCATATAATCGTAACTCTTTTATATCAATGTCGTACAACACAACAATTTTAGTTTAAAATACATCAGAGATAGATACCAAGTGGGCTGGATTTAAAAATTACAGAGAACATGCAAGTAATGTATGATTATTTAAAATATTTTCAGTGGATAATGGTGCACTGGCTGACAATTGATCTGCTAACTTTATTTTAGGAACAAAGTGCCTAGCTCCTGGGCAGTGAAGAAGTAGATGGTTTACAGTAATTTGTTTGCCACATATGCAATGTATATTTTTAGAATACTTTGTTCTAAAAGCATTCAATCGGAACTTATACATCAAACTAGTAACATGTCTGGAATGCATTACAGATAAAAATTGTTTAAAAAGGATTTCGGATTCGCTGCATTCTTTACTTGTACACAGTGCTGGTAATACTGACCATTTTTTTTTTTTTGTGCAGTTCAGCAGCCTGATTTTGAGACACTTTTTCTATGCGCTGGTTAAATTCATGCAGATCTAGTTGAATGTCGAGATGCTGTGAACCTTCTAAATTTTTCGCTGCCTTTTTAGCCGCATGATCTGCCCACTCGTTGTGGGTGATTCCGGAGTGAGAAGGAATCCAGCAAAAGGTAATACTGGTACCCTTTATAGACAACTCATGAATGATATGTTTTATTTCAATAGTCATTTCCAGTCGTTTTCTTATGCCTCGGGATTTAATGGCTTGTAAAACAGACTTTGAATCCACACAGAATAAGATTTTGCATGTATCCGTCGAAAGATCTACAATGTAATTTAATGCCATAAGTATGGCTACAAGTTCAGCAGTAAAAATAGAATAATGTTTACCAATGTAATAATATCGTTTTTCTGTTTTTTAATAAGGGTATTACAAAAGCTGCACCAGTATTTCCATCTTCAAGAACGGATCCATCGGTGTATATCTTTAGATAGTCTGTATACTTACTTTCCAAGTGGGAATTAACTAACATTTTAATAGGTTAGGGGAATTTTTTTTTTTTTTGATAAATCTGTGTGATCAATGTCAAATATTGGTTGATTTTGTTCCCATTCTGAAGTGGAGAAAAAGAAGGTTTAACTGCAACCTTTTTCCCGTTCAGCTCTGTATTACAAATAATATCTGAGGCATATGTATTAATGGACTTCAATGACTGTATTGTTCTAGCTCTTTTTGCAAAATCGGTTTCTGAATTAAGATTTGTTTCTTTATGTGAAAATGTTTCGTAAGCAGAAGTTTTAAGGATAAATTTCGCAGCTGAGGCTTTTCTTTGTTCATTGAGGGGTAGAAACACCTGCTTCTCTGTAAGTTCCTAAATTGACGCGTGTACTGGTACACCCAGAGCAAGTTTGTAAGCTTTGGAATCTATGCTCTGCAGTTTCTTTAACAAGTGCGCAGGAGCGCTGAAAAAAAAAACCTCCTGGGCATACGTCAGCCGTGATCGTACAAGGGAGGTAGCGAGAGATATTAGTGCTTTTGTGTCCTGTCCCCAGTGCTGTCTGCTTATTACCTTCAAAAAGTTCAGACTTTTTTTTCTAGCTTTGTTTGTTATGTAGTCGATGTGGTAATTCCACGAAAGTTTTGAAGTGAGGTAGACGCCCAGAAATTTGACTATTTGTGTATATTTTATGATTGCACCATTAATAGTGAATTCAGGTAATTTATTTGGGTCATAGCCTGAATTAAACAGCATGATTTTTGTTTTTTCCAATGATAAGGTGAGTCCATTTTCTATCATAAAGTTGTTGATTTTATCAAGTTCACGTTGATACACTTTCTTTATATGGTTCAAAGCCCTGACTGGAGTTTTTACGTTTCATTGTCACCTTCATCCACATACAAATATCATCAGCAAATTGAGCTAAAGTGGTATCTTTGGACAGGTCTTTCGGAAGATCAGCTAAAAAGATGTTAAACAAAATTGGAGAAATAACCGATCCCTGAGGCAGACCCATACTTAGCTGTCTGGGGTTTGAATATGAATTTCCAAGCTTTACCTGTATAAACCTATTAGATAGAAAGCTGGCAATGTAATTGTACGTGTTACCTGTTATGCCTATGTGTTTAAGTTTATAGAGAAGGCGAGTGTGTGCCAAACTTGATCGTATGCTTTTCGGACATCAAAAAAATGTCGCTAGTATATTTTTTCGTCTTGCGAACTGCTGCTTTACTTGGGTTGTTATTTAACGAGATGTTCAGTTGTAAATCTGCCTTTTCGAAAGCCAGCTTGGTTGACAGGTATTATTTTATATTTTTCGCAATAATGATCTAGTCTATTAAAAAAATCTTTTCCATTAGTTTGCATGTGTGGGATGTTAAGGCGATTGGACGATAGCTGTTTTTTTTCTGCTCTGGGCTTTCCTTGTTTGTGTGTTGGAATGATGATTGAGTGTTTCCAGACGAGAGGGATACTACCATCAGACCAGCATTTCTGTAGGAAAAAATGAAGAAATTCTATAACATTATTTGGCAGGTGTCCCAACATTTCATTTGAGATTCCGTCTAAACCAACGGATGTTTCTTCTTAAGACTTGAAATACATTCTTTTACTTCGTACAATGTTATATCAGCATTTATATACGATTCAGTTATATTATTTGTTTCTTTATGTGTTCTATTTTTTTCTTGATTTTCTCTATATGTCCTGTCTTTATCTGACAGTCCAGTATTTGTACTATAATTTGCAAACATTTCAGCAAATTCTTCAGCTTTTTCTAGATTTGTAGGTATCTCCGAGTTGTCCAGTTTGATAGGACACTGTGGCAAGTTAATTCCATTCTTCATAGTTTTTAGTTTTTCCCAGACTTTTTGCATGTCCTTGTGATTTGATACTTCATTTGTGCAAAAAATAGACCAATATTGCCTTTTTGCTTGTGCATTAACCATATTGGCTTTGTTTTTTGCTTTTTTTCATCTCTAAATGATTTGGGACAGACTTATCTCTTAAATACATTTTAAATTTTGATATCTTTTCCTCCTTTGCTTCTTCGCAAGCTTGGTTCCACCAAATATTTCCCGAATGCTTGTGAGATCTTACTGACTTGCACCGCGGGATAGATTCATCTGCAGCATCTAGAACTGCATTTGTAAATAAAGTATATAGGTATTGACATCTTTGTTGTTTGCGTCATTAACTTGAAATGTAGAAAGTAACTTGAAAATTTATCCCAATTTGCAAGTCTATAGTTATACTTGGGTACTTTGTCCTGGTTAGATCTGTTGCTTGAGATTTCTTAGTTTCAAAGCAAGTGACAATAGGTAAATGATCACTATGTAGGTTGTCATCAAGTGTATTCCAACTGCAGATCGGTGCCACATCTGGGGACACTAAAGTTAGATCGATGGCACTCGCTCTATGACTAGGATTATCAGGAATACGAGTTATTCGACCATCATTAAGGAGATAGAAGGAAGCATCAACAATATTTTCAACGAAACGATTACTTGTAATTGATTGACAGTCCTTCTCCCAAAATGGTGAATGTGCATTGAAATCTCCTGCAATGAGGAATTTTTTTTACCTTGATCCGTCTGGAGTGTTCGAATCCACTCTGTGTTTTAAATCATTTGGACCCTGTGGTAGGTAAACAGATATGACAGTTTAAGAGTGAAGAGTTCATCTGAACTGTCACGGCACAAGAATTAGATTGGGAATACTTGGTGGAATAGGATTTGGGCATGAAATGTACTTTACCCCTTCATGAATATATATAGCTGTACTGATTTTCCCATCGGTATCTACCTTCTGATGTATAGGGGGGGAAATAATAGTTTTTTTTAATTTAGGTAGCTTGTCTCTTATAACATTTAGAGACTGAAGAGCTAAAAGTTTGTATTCATGGTGCGCCAGGTGTTGCACGAGGTGATCCAAGTTCGTTCTGATGGAGCGACAATTCCACTGGAACACACTGAAGTTACTTTCCGCCGACATCCACTAAATCTCTCACAATCTGACAAGTTAACAGGAAATAAAATTATAATAATGATAATGATAACGTCAATATTTTCTAAGGGGAAAAAAAATTGCCTGTACAGTCAAAAATTAGCCGACAAAAAACACAGCAGTTATTTGCGCGCGACGCAGTCTAAGGGCACAGAGGTAATTGAAATTCGCAAGTGTGTAGACGCATGTGACATTTTTTTAGAATACTGGCCAGTCTCCTAGGACGTCAAACGGGTTGAACCAGCTGCGGTCGGGGTAGGGTGGACGCAGAAAAGGTCGGGCATAGCGGGCTGGCTTCCTGGGCGTTTCCCACAGAAGATCCCTGACGTGTCGCCCCACGTTCCCTGCCAGCAGACTGGTCCCCCCCTCTGTGACAGGTGGCAGTTGTCCTTGAGATGGTAAGGCCTTATGTTATGATGATCGACGAGCGTGATGTTGTTCACGTCGAACAGCTCGGAGGTAAGGATGGCATTAAATAACTGCCGATTTACCTCCATCTTCAGGTCTTTTACAGTGGGAGCTTTGCTGATGACGAATCTGGTGTTAGGATTCTTTCTTGATGCGTCTTTAAGTGATTTAACGAAGGTGTTGCACAGCTTATTTGGCTCTGTTGTCTTCAGGTCGTTAATCCCACAGTGGATAACCACAGCGTCAAGATGAGGTTTTTTTTGAGGCTATCTCCTGCAAATGATCTTGAGTTATTTTTAAAGTGTTGCTTCGTTCTTTTGAAGGTTTAAAGTGATAAGACCCGACCAGGCGTGCTTCTTGTACTCCGTTCATAACAGAGTCGTGAAGGATAAGTACATTTGGAAGATCTGCACTAGTGTTCGATTTCTTTTTGGAATCTACATGATGACGAGATTTGTGCTTGACGTCATCTCTTGACGTGTGAGCCTTGGAAGGTTTGGCGTGATTTGTCGTCTTCGAAGGGCTAACCTTTTTGGTAGTCACACCTTTCTTCGTTAGGCCTATTCTTTCTGCAGCAGACGTCTTGTGCTGTGCTGGATGACTCTCAACGCCTGACGACAATCCACACACCCCGCCACTTCAGCGTAGGTGGGTCCAGCTGGAGGGCAGGGGTCTGTTTTGGGTTTCCGTGGTCGTCATGGAAACTTTCGGCTTGCCGATCTTCAGAATTATGTTGTTTTGACACTCCACTGCTTTTTTCTAGGGAGGATATTCGGCTGCACAGATCTAAAATGACTTGCCGTAAGTCAGGCGTTGGGTCAGATGTTGCGCACAGCACACGACACACGCAGGAGTGCCGTACTTCTAGATTTCATGGTCTTCAGTCACTTGCGAAAACTTTTCGGCGTTCAGCCCTGCGAAGGTGTTGCGTGATTTGTCGCTTTCGAAAGGGGTATATCCTTTGGCGGTTGTCATAGGCTAGTAACGTAGCTTTATTCGTATGCCTGCAGACGTCTTGGATCGGGGGCTGGATGACTAACTGACGAATCTGTACAATCCGACATTTCAAGCGTAGGTGGGTCCAGCTGGACGAGCAGGAGGTCTGTTGGGGTTTCCGGTGGATAGTCATGTGGAACTTTCAATAGATTGCCAAGAGGTGGAATTACTGTGGTACTGTGAAACTTCATGATGAATTGCTGAAGATAAGGAAATTGGAAGAACAAATGACCTAAAAAAAAATGGAACATAGGACATAGAAGAGTCAGATTTGCGCACAGGACAAAACTATACTAGGCCTGGGTGGTCTCTGCACTGCTATTACAAAGGACTTTAGCACCTTTGTCGTTGTGAGGGGTGTTTGGGTGTGTTGGGGTGAGTCTGTGTGTAGGGCTCACTGAGAAAATCCGACGTGTTATCCGACGTTCTGTTCTAGATTTCATGGTCGCAGTCAATGCCGAGCCAAGTTTTACCCCGCTGACCCCCACGGTTTTAACCCCCCCCGCCCATTTTGTGACCCCCCCCGCCCGCGTGCAGGCAAGGCTGTGTTCGCTGGAATGGCGGCCAATTCATTGCTTAATCTTAGAGAAGTTACTCGTGCACCCCCAATCAAAACAACCTTGTCCCCTCTCCCCCCATGCCCCGCGTTTAGGTACTCAAATGGTTTCTGGAATTTAAAACAAATGCGCAACGCACGTTCAAGTACACTCAAAGTATGACTTCACGGTTAACAAGTTGCAGGAACACAAGTTCCTGAGACTGTAAAAAGAGGGAACACAATGTTTTGAAAGAGCGGGTATGTGGTTATTTCACGTCGGAACTAGAAAGGGAGAAATCAGGGAACGGAGGGGAAAGGGCGGGGGTTGTGGGAGTAGGGGAGGGGGTAGGCGGTGAATTGAAATGATGATGCTTGAATTACAAATGTTGTTGTTGTTGGTTTTTTTGCTTTTTTTTGTAAAACAAGATAATGTGAGGACCGGTTAGTTTCCTACTTGCAGATCCCTCCCTTTACCCTTCGGCTTTCCCCTTAGATGCGCGCGCGCACACGCACACACGCACACCACACACACACACACACACACTAACCATACACACACACAGACCACCACACACACACATTAACACAGCCAAACCAGCACACCACCACAACGCGCGAACCACACACACACACACGCACACGCACGCACGCACTTACGCACACACATTACAACACCACACACACACACACACACACCACACACACGCACACCACACACACCGAACACACGACACACGCTCACACACACACACAACAAACGCCACAGAGGAAGGAGAGAGTAACACGCACGCACACACATACACGCGCGCGCGCGCGCGCGCACACACACACCACACACACACACACACACACTCACGCACTCACGCACGCACGCACACACACACTCGCGGCGCTGCACACACACACACACACACCACACACACACACACACACAACACACACACGGCACAGTAGAGAGACATAGAAGATGGGGAATTAAATGGATAGAGATATAGATAGCTATAGAGAATGTAAACAGATATATATATATATATATATAGAGAGAGAGAGAGAGAGAGAGATAGCGGATAGAGAGATTACTCACACATATTTGTACGCCTCTCATTGAAGACATAGACACCCACTTACAACGTAATTTACAACAATGTTTTAACTCGGTCACACAGAGCTTTCCTCCCACCCCCACCCCCCTCCACACAAGTATTTGCATATACAGAGACACCAGTGGAAAACACAACACACACACACATGCACACACACACACACACACACACACACACACACACACACACACACACAGCGCGCACGCACGTACGCGCGCACGCAAACAAAACTCTCTCTCTCTCTCTCTCTCTCTCTCTCTCTCTCTCCTCTCTCTCTCTCTCTCTCTCCTCTCTCTCTCCTCTCTCTCATACAACGCGCACCACGCATCCAAGAACGTACATGCGCGCGTGCTACTCAAACACTCGCGCGTGCGCGCGCGCACACACACACACACACATGCACACACACACACACACATATGCACACACGCACGCACGCACACGCACTCTTTGAATAATTATTTGTGGCAAGTCAATCAATTAAATGTGACAATGCCATAACAATGGCTATCATTTCGGCGACAAATATTGATCTGCCTTTTCCGATGGAATATGTCTTTTCAACCTTTTGTGTTGGTATAACAAAAGTGATGAGTAGTTTATTTGTGTGGATTCAATGTTTGCTCTGCAAATCACAAACCAAATACCGTTTCGAACAACTTTCTTGTGAATGAAATATGTTATCTTATTCCTGTCTTGATACATAAAGGAACTGATGTCACCTTCTGTTGGATTCCATCGCGCTGTGGTATTTGGGGTAATGAGCTAGCTCCTATAAGTGCAAAAAGAGAGGAGCCAGAAATGAAAATTGCACCACAGTATTGAATATATCCTTTTATTTACCTGGAGTCAATCAATTATTAAAGCAAACCGTTTGGCACCGATTCAGCGCTGCAAAATACGTTGCTTGGTGTCAAGGGAAACAACTCCGTAGACGTTTTGTAACTTGGGAATAGGAGTTGTCCCCCGTGTATATAGGAGTGACGAGTAACGTTCTCCTCAAGACGAAGGGAGTCTCCGGCTTACCGGTAGTTATTCAGAACCACATACACGCCCGGCCAACCTGATACTTGGTGTGGCTGATAAAGCACACTCATTTGATCAATTATGAACATGTAAACAGCATTCCTCATTTACAAAGTGAAAAATATGTACCAATAAAGAAATTTAATTTCCATATTTAGAAATTAAAACTTGATGCCTTAAAAACTAAATATACAAACGAAGAAAAATGTATTTGTGGAGAACAAAGAATAACCAGCAAGCATCTGCAGTTTGACTGTTTACGTCTTCAAGCTCATTATCAAGCATGTCTTTGTGTGATGTCTTTTCAGAGATTTAAAGTTTGCCTTCAATGTTGTTTTCTCTTTAATTTGTAGTCCAGTTAAGCTTTTACTTTAAGATTATTTGCAAGTGTGTTGTAGGGATGCTTAGAGGGACTTTACATGCACTTAGATAACCACATTGTGCGTACACTTACATAGTCACAGACATTAATGCATCTCTCTCTCTCTCTCTCTCTCTACTCTCTCTCTCTCTCTCTCTCTCTCTCTCACACACACACACACACACACACACACACACACACATACACACACACGCGCGCGTAGGCAGGCATACACACACACCCACACCCACACACACACACACACACACACACACATGCGCGCGCGCACGCACGCACACGCAGAGAGAGAGAGAGAGTGAGTGAAGGGACGTGTCTGCATCTACGCAAGCGTCAATGCAAATCGCATTGTTTCGATAACATGAACTATGCCTGCACAATCTTGGAAACAGGAAAAGTAATTAAAGGCTGTACTTTTCAGATAACTCTTCCTATCGTTCTTAATCATCAAAAGAGAATCTTATTCTAAGTAATCTCCATTTCAGTCGAAATTTCTTACCCATTCTCATTTATTACATCAGGCGAATATTATCAATGTAAAGAAGACTGAACAAAGAGTAGTAGAGAAATTCATAAAAAGAATGTAGTATGTGTGTTTAGTTGCTTAAAACGTATCAACTGGCATATTCTCGTAAGTACTGACAGTTTGTTTCACGGGCAGTTTTCCTTAAAATTGCCTGTTCTGCGGATTTGCATGTCATAAGCTGAACGTGTCCCCTCAAAGGTACTCATTCGGTGCTGTCAATATTCCACAAGGATTTTTCGTATTCCATTAGAATGGTAGCCTGTTTTTAACAGTTACAAGACGATGTGTTGCACCTTATCTTTCAGAATATTTTGTATGATGACAGAAATCCCAGAACGGTCAGTGATTATGGAGATGATGCTGACAGATTTAATACCGCGGTTAAAATTATTGTTCATTGATGCAATGGACATTTGTGGCGTTACATAAGAGGGAATTCCGTGGATCAAACAGCTAGTAACTACGTATATGCTTTAGATATACTTTCTGTCCACAAAAATACGTTGGCAATGTTGTTTAACGTGACTTGTAAAGACATACGCTTGGTTTATGATGTGCCAGCAAACCCAACTGTTTTCCCTCGTGTTTGTTATTTTTATGTTGGGGATTTCAGTGACTCAAATTGCACTGTGTTTCATTTTGAACTACGATAAATACGTTGTCCTTTATAGACGGACAAGACACTATTAATTATGAAGACAAAACTGATGGAAGCAGTTTCCAATTAAATGCTTTTTATCAAAATGTTAAGTCGGAACACGAAAGAACTTTTGTTGATGAAGATTTGGATTCCTTACTAGAGATACAAAGAAGAGAGCAATTCCATCCCGAAGAAAGATGCAGACCTCGTCACCTCAAAACATATCGAGGGTATTAATTAAAGGAAGGAAGTCGACATGATGGAAGATATAAAGGCAGGCCACATACACACACACACACACACACACACACACACACACACACACACACACACACACAGTAAGGACTGATGAAGGAATTAGTGCATTACTTGTTCATCAGTCCACGAGAGTGCATAGCATTCTGTTTGAACCCCTCCAGAGAGGTGTATGTGCAGTGGTGTGTGTGTATACATCTTGGAATATCTGAACGAGGCTATTGTTGACCTGAACTTTTTGCTTCTATTCTGTTATTATCTGTATTGTCAAAGCACATTTCTTTCGTGTCATCTTCGCCGTGTTCGGCGCCTCGTATATTTTAGCGCCACCGAACAGTTTCCTGCCTGCATGTTGCAGAGAGCAGGGAGGGTGGAAGATGTGGGAGAGGGGTAGGGGGGAAGAGGAAAAGGGGGGATAGGGGTGCCAAAGTTTGACGCCAAGACAGCTCCATTCTTGCTACAGAGGCAGTGCACCCACGCCGCTCATTCCGACCCCCCGTCCACAGCCACAGCCCGGTCGGCCCCGCCGCAGCCCGGCACCGGCAATCCACAGGGAGCAGTCAATGTCAAGTCGTCAAGAGAGGCAACCACCGGAGGAGAGACACTGCACTGCTGCCGAGTCACTTCGGTGGTGTTCAGTGGCGCCTGTTCTGATCTAACATACGCAGGACACCACCTACTAAGCCCCCTACTGACGACAATAATTGCTTTAGTCGCGGAGCCGGCGTGAGTGAGCTCTCCCTCCGGAGGGCGCCACCACGTCCGTCCAACGACAGCCCCCCATGGACTCGCCGATACCGGTGACCCCGACGGAACCAAACCAAGACCACAGACGTGGAAGGGACATCGAAAATGAGGTCACCATGAGAGCAGGGCATGAAGGGCCACAGATATTGAGACATTTTTTTATGCTGATCGATGAGAATGAGGATGATTAAGATGATGCTACTACGGATTTCCATTTTCGGTCAGAAACGCATCCATTAAGTGGATGAAACTCGACTGTGTGTTTCCCAGTCTTCCCAACTGAGTTTGCAGCAAACTCAGCTCTGGGTAGGAGCCGGTCGGGGCAGAAAAACCCACATGACTCTGATGGGAATCGAGCCCTATTATTATTATTATTATTATTATTATTATTATTATTATTTGTTGTTGTTGTTGTTGATGTTTTCTTTATCATTATCGTTATCATCATTATTATTACTATCATCATCACCATTCTTCTTGTTGTTGATGTTGATGTAATTAATGATTATCATTGTCATTATTATTATCCTTATCAACGCTAAGTAAATAGAGTGCACAATCAGCGACGCCAACTGGTAGATGTGGCTGCAAGCTTTGGAGAAGCGCCTTCCTTGTGAACGGTTTCATCGGCAGTCATGCAACATGAACGTGGCCTTCAGCTCAAAGGCTCATTGTGGTCCAGCTGACTGGGTACAGCTCGTATACCCCCCCCCCCCTCCCCCCCGCACCCCCCCCCCCCCCCCCCCCCCCCCCCCCCCCCACACCACACACACACACACACACTTAAGGACACTTATATAGACGCCGTGACTAACCGCGCAGGAGCAACAGCAGGTGCGCGGGGCGGGATTTTGTGGCCAAATGGCGAGGAACAGTACAAACTCGGGCGAATCACGGACCCGTACACAGTCTTGATCTTCGTGAAAGAAAGAGGCAGACATCCAAAACAAACAGACGAAGTTAAAAACGACTTTGTTTCTCATTCATCTTCTTTCCGTTGCATTTGCCCTTTAAATTAGGGTGAAAGGTCAGAAAGGGAATTCTGTGCCAGGTCTGTTCAGCCCTAATTATCGCGTTCCTCTGCTCCGCAAATTTTAACTTCGTCTGATTGGTTACACAAGCCAACACACACACACACACACACATGCGTGCGCGCATGCGCACACTCACCACATACGAACACACTGCGCGCCACATTATCACTCTCGTGACACACAGACAGAGGGGAGACTACTGCGCATTCTTCATTCTTCAGCCAAGAACACATCTTGTTTTCCAATGAATTCCCTTCCTCTATGTCATTGCTGGCAGATAGCGACGGAGCGGTCTTTCACACAAAGTCGTTCACCTTGAACGGACAAACCAGCCGGCGTCATGTTGATTACACAGAGCATTCAGGACTCTGATTGCAACAGTGATATAGAAAAAGGGGAGAGAGAAAAAAAAAAGTAGATATATCTACATCAGATCACCGTTTTCGGACCACAAACAAAAATCACTGCTGTCTCCTATCGCACTTGGGACAGGAATGGTCTGTACTCCTGTAACATTGGAATTCATAGCCCCACAACACTTGCTATAGGACCTCCCAATTCACCACGTCTCTGACCTCAAACATAGCCAATGTTCCGGCAGACTGCTCTTGGGTGCTGGTTGTGTCATTACGTATACATTTCAAATGATAGAAAATATGCTGTTCATTGACCTCAATTTTGCCTTAATAGGTGAAGTTTGAAGTACACGCGACGGAAGACGATACATGGAGAAAAAAATATAGAAATCTATCCAGCGAGTACAAGGAGGAGGATAGAAGACACAGTAAAACCAGAGACAGACCAAGACCAGACGGAGAGATCTTCAGAGTCGAGCACCCACACCCACAGAACACAGACGAGCAGGCAGACCACGCCCAGCCAGATCGAAGAACAGACGAGACCCAGAGTATTACATTCAAGCATTGTCATTCATACAAGCGATAGCATTGCTGTTGCCTCTCCCCACCCCCCACCTCCCAAGACAATCCAACTCTCTGTACAAATCGTTTAGATTCAAAAGGGTCTTCGACTCCGCATAACAACCGATCGCGCGCCCACAACTACACTCTTTGTCTGTCGCCAACATCCAACGCGAATGAGCAAGCATGAAGAAGGCTATAGGAACACACCAACGTCGCAGTCCACACAACTCATGCACGCAGCGCTCGCTGCGCGCCACGCCACCGCACCACCGACCGCGCAACACGCCACACACCCACACCACACACAACACCACGCACACACACACAACAACAGGAAGCTCGTGCGCGAGTGCACACACACACACACACCGCACACACCATACACACACACATACCAACACACACACACACACGCACGCACGAACACACACACACCACACGCACACTCACACACACACTACACACACACACAACACACTGAACAGTGTGCACATAGCTAAATATCTCAATTCTCTCTCTCTCTCTCAAGAGAAGTCGATCAAAAATCCATACAATCTCTCAAAAATCTCTCGGTCGACAAGGCTCATGATCGAGAACACAAACAAAAAAAATCATCAAGCAAAGCGTCCACCTCAAACCCTCTCTCTCAGGTATCAAAAGAGGGCTCAAATCTCGGGAAAGTCCATAACATCTCTCTCTCTCTCCATCCTCTCTCTCCAAGGTTACTCAATAAGCTCCTCCTCTCTCTCCGTGGCTACTCTCACACGCACCCATCACCGCGACTAACAAGCGCTTGCGCGCGGAATAGTGTACAGCACAAGGCGACCTCTCACAATCAAACACAGCCTTAAACCACGCACACGGAACATTACACACATACAAACGCGCCCGGTTAACCCTTGATCTCACAACAATAAATGCTGATCTCATACTGAACAACCACAAAAACTTTTCACGGCGTAATAGCACCGCAAATAACGCTAAAAAATACCATTTTTCCCCTGTCTGCAGAGGGGAAGAAAGTGGGGCGTAAAGGAATCCCGGACAGGAAAGAGCGGTATGCAGAGCAGCAATCGCAGAGCGGGGATGCGGGATCTGGTGAGGTATCCAGCATGATCCTATACAACTCACCAGCACATTGACAGACCGCAGCATCGTCCTTCAAGTACAGAAAAGACTAATGCTTTTCTATCATAAGCACCAAACACGCCATTTGACGACAACATCCTTTCAAGTAAGCACTCCGATATAGATTATGCTCGTATAGCCCAGCCCAGCACCCCGGCAACAGGCCCATATGAGCTTACGAGCTGTCACGAAGACGTTCGCGAAAGGCTCGATTCAGCTACAGTTCATATTATTTTAAGACCAAAACCAAACATTCCAACTCACGTTCCATGACAACACACCTTTTACTACTACACAAAAATAAAAAAAAACCAGGAAATATTTCTGGTTAAAATATTGATCTCACCGATAAAATCTTTCAGACATATCAAAAACACATAACAACCGGTTAGACCCCTCTGACACAGGGTTTTTTTCATAGTAACTGCTGCGTACACACCGTGATTTTGTGTCCTACACAGCATCGAGGCAACCATAACCGCACCGCACTCCCTCTAAAAAGAACACTGTCTAGATGTTCTTGTATAAGACATTGCCATGATAATGTACGAAAATATAAGATGTTCTTGGAACCACCGCCACACCTAAATCTAATTCCTGAAGAACACTCACATGCCTCTTAATGCTGATCACGTCTTCACTCTCCGCTCGCCGAGAGCTTGGGGGGGCCATCGCCGGGAAAGAGCTGTAGGTCGACATGTTGCGCCTTACAACTTATTTCTCGCTATGGCTGACTAGAAGTACGAGACTGGAGAAAATAAAAAGACCCACTTGATCGTCACATAACCCGAAACTTCAGATATCGCCCTCGTTGAGTAAAAGGTCAACTGCTCCCCGCAAGAGCAGTGATAATCGGGCAGAAACTTCTTCTTCTCTTCGTCGTACACTCCGACACAGTAACTCGCTCGAGGCACTGCCGAAGGCTAGCTGGTACGCTCGCGAGGTCCTCCAGAACCCATGGAGGTTCTCCCTCGTCGATGTGTCGGCAGAGCCCCTGTCCTCTGCTCTTAGCTTTTCTATGTGTGGGGAGAGTTCCCCATATCATAATACATGTAGACTAATACGCTGCTCTATGCTTCACTCTGTCCAAAACTTCCCGTCCCATCCTTACTTAGTTAATGCTTAGCGATCAGTATTCCCTTCACACGAACAGACGAAACCAACAATCCTAAAAACTTCTTCTTGAAATCGGCGAGCGAGGCGGACCATAGGAATTTGCTGTGTAACGAAGCATCTTCCGTAAGTCCATTCATACAGTGCTACCCTGGGATCTTTAGCTTAAGAAATGTGATGTTCGTCCCCACACGGAACGGATCGTATGACACAGGAACCCATGTTTTTCATTTGGCGAACAGTGTTGAAACCATGGCATGAAGTGTCCGCGACAACGGCTTCTTGGATGTATGAAAAAGGAGGCTGCGTTTCACATCTTGACACATTCCTGCTTCAATTCAACAATTCATTGTGTTTTGTGTTTTTTGTTTCTGTGAGAATAGCAGAATAGCGGTCCTCAATTTTTAAGACACCAAAGAGAAAAACTCAGATCCTCTTGTTTTCTGGAGCTGGTCTTTATAAACTGCAAACCTGCAGGGCAAATTAACAATAATAAAGAGTCACAAACCAAATTATTGCTGAAAATGTAATTGTTGGCTCTTTATAACTCTATTTACTCCTTCATTTACACCATTCTGCTTTTCTAAAGGGATACCCACTGTAACCTGAATTCCAGATAATTGGATATACCGACGCAACAGACGCAGTTGTATATCTGCACAAAACAGCAAACATCAGGATAAGAACAAAACAAACCGTTTAAAAAAAGTAGGGTTCTTTGGCTAAACTCGATTAAAACAAATATTGCGAGCACTACAATTATTTAATCGTATTGCGTGAGCACATCTAGAAAGGTGATCATTTCAACATTGCAGGACACAGTGTGGAACACCAGCAAACTATTATGAATATCCAAAGCTACGGGCCTAACTATTTAACCAGCAGTGGTCTTTAACTTGTCGTTGCTCGATTTATATAATACGTGTTCATTCATTTGGCTTTGTTTGCTTGTTTTCAGTTTAAAATTTATGTTATCCGCTGCACAAGGGCACCTTATTTCTCCGCGTCTCGTGTTTCTACACAACATCTGCCCCACTATATCAGCACAGAGAGGATTCGAGAAAACACAACTCTGCCTTTCTCCTACCGCCCAACGCCGTCTGAATAAACCATGGGTGAAACTCATGACAACACTACAGCAGGCGGATAGGTAAGAAAGAATGAATTTACTTGCACCGTACTTTTTTCCATCAAACTGACATTTTGGGTCTGTACAATCGGCGCGAAGAGCTGGATAACTTAAATCGAAAAAAAACAAAACAAAACTCATACACTAGCCATTAACTATTGCAAAAATACTCACGTTCCAAATGGCAGAGTCAGCGAGTAGCTAGAGATAGATATAACACGCATATCCCTCCTTGCAAACTGCCTTGTCTCAAGAGCGACTCCCCTCGGTGTCAGAATGCTGGTGTAAATAGGATACGATAAGATCTGGCACGAACCTGTTACACTCACACAAGACATGTTCCAGACCTCAACAACGCCACATGGAAGCGTCACTAATCCGACACTGGGATCGGTGCTGGCCTCTGGGGGTCATCTCAGCTCCTCTCGAGTGTTGAATACAATTGTCATTCCATTCACTCTCCAGGTGGTGTTCACCTGTCTGGTTCCTTCTCCACAACGTTCTTCCTCTCTCTCCCTAATTCTTACCCATACATCAATCCCCCAAATCTGCATCTTTAGCCAAGGAAATTGTGGATTTTCTTGTTTTGGATTAATTATTTACATTTTTGAAAAGCAGAGTTGTGTTTACAGCCACGACTGTTTTTTAATGACAGCTCGGGGCCGAGTCGGTGTTTAAACGGTTGGCAACAGGTACTGTTAGCTACAGAACGTTTTAGCACGTTTGCAGAGTTCTAGTGGAAACTTTGCTGAAGAACCTCGTGGCTTGTTGTGGAGTCATGTGGAGTCTTTGTTTAGCTCCAATCAGCCCGCCATACCCAAAGGCCATCACAAAGACCGGACTGAAACGGACTAGACGCGACAAACCAACATTATGGCACAAATTAAATACAAACCGCATGTCTGTCCATGGTTCACAAGCTGACTTTCTGGTTTCCCTGTCAGTAAGAAAAGGGCCGTCTAAAAAGCTAAACCGTCAGATCTGGCAGCAAAAGAATTCGAGACATTTGAACACCCAGCGCTTCAAGGAAACTTCTGGGCATCTACAAGGATGAGACACATACTCGGGCCAAACAAGCCACAGCTATCAAACGCAGGCAAGCACTAAACCACTCCCTGCACACAGCCGAGACGACTGCCAGAAACATGGTCCAAGCATGGGTTGTTGTCTCTTGACACCGGTTCCTCTTGCCGCAAAAAAAACCATCATCAGGGTGCATTGTAGAAGAATAAATGTCGCAGAGACAAGCCATAGGAAAATCCTGGTTGGGCCAACGTCAGGGAATGGACCCCGGACGCATCATAGCCAACTGTCGGGCATAACTGAGAACAGAGATGATGGAATGTGACTCCGGGTTCACAAGGGGTATCCACATGTCATCCACCCGGTCACCCCCAAAATGATGTCTCCAACACGCATGAGCCGACACGACTACTGACTATGATGATGATATGATGATTTATTCTCGCCCCACCCATTTGCAATCCACACGTGTTAAATCATTAAATTGAAGACACACAGTGTCCTGGAGGTCTCTACACAATTTATTTTCTGACCAGACACTATACCTACCGTACAGAAACTGACAGTGGATTCTGTAAAGAATCAGCGCTATCAGCCTCTCTTGTGTAAAACCAACATCTTCTTCCATTGTTAGACCGCCCTTTTGTTCTGTGAGTGTCTCACAAACCCACAATCAGCTTAAAGGTGCTATTACGTGGAGAAGTATCCCACTGCTAAAAGATCTCGATGTTTTGTTTTTCCCCCTTTCTTTCCTACTTTTTGGAGGGTTGAGGAGAATAGGGATGGGGGAGGGAGGGGGGCACTCCTTAGGCTGGGGGCCTGCTGGGTCGGTTTCCTTCGACGACGTCGATAGATGGCATTTTCTTTTTTGTTGTTTTTTGTTTGTTTTTTGTGCTCACATTTTCCCATACTCTGGTCGCGGACCTTACATATACAGCCACCACACCACTATCAGGGCCCACCACGACACTCGGGCCTCCCACACTCAGATAATCACTATGTGTTCTTGGCCACCGCAACCTAAAATATCGGCAGTCTGCACAATGATTAGTAGGCACTCCTTCAGTCCTCTGAAGACTATGGAGAAATTTCGGCGCTAGGTGTCTATTCTGGTACAGTAAGCGAAGACCGTTCGAGGGCTGTTGCTTCCCAGTTGTTCTGGTCAATGTTCAAGGCTTTTAGGTCCCTCTTGCCCACACGTCTTTGAATCGCAGCTGTGGTCTGCCTGTGGGACGTTTTCCCCTGCACAAGTTCTCCATAGAGGAGGGTCTTTAGGGATCCGTCCGTCATCCATGCGCACGCGCAACGACATGGCCGAGCCAGCGCATACGTCTCTGTTTTTCAGCAGCGCTGTTGTTCCATGCTTTCTTTGTCAGTCTGGTCATGGTGGTAGCTGCCTTGCCGATGCGCCTGTTGAGCTCTGCGTCAAGTGAGAGGGTGTCTGAGATATTTGAGCCCAGATAAACAAAGTCATGGACGACATCCAGTTCATGGTCATTGATGCTGATGACTGGGGGAGAGTCAACATCCTGTCCCATGACCTGTGTTTTTCTTCAAGCTTATGGTAAGCCCGAAGTCTTGGCAGGCATCGCTGAAGCTGCAAAGAGGAAGTCACGCAGGCACCTCAGCTTGACTTTAGTCTTGGCTCTTAATCTGGAGAGGTTGAAGAGCTTTTCCGTCCTGTCCTGGTTCGGAGGTAGATACCTTCAGCTGCAGGACCAAATGCGTGTTTCAGCATCACAGCAAAGAAGATTCCAAACAGGGTGGGAGCCAGGACGCAACCCCCCTGTTTCACTCCGCTCCGTATGTTGAAGGCAGCTGATGTTGAGCCGTCAAAGACGACAGTGCCTTTCATGTCTTCGTGGAAGGATCTGATGATGCTGAGAAGTTTGGGTGGACATCCAATCTTGGGGAGGATCTTGAAGAGGCCATCCCTGCTGACCAGATCGAAAGCCTTTGTGAGATCTATGAAGGCAATGAAGAGTGGCTGCCTTTGCTCCCTACATTTCTCCTGAAGTTGTTTAAGGGGAGAAGATATCTATAGTGGATTGTTGGCACGGAAACCGCACTGCGATTCAGGATAAACTTGCTCTGCAAGTACTTGGAGCCTCTTCAGTACTACTCGTGCAAAGACTTTCCCAACGATACTAAGGAGGGATATGCCACGATAATTATTGCAATCGCTTCTGTCACCTTTGTTTTTGTACAGTGTGACGACGTTAGCATCCCTCATGGCAGGATACTACCCGCCAAGCTCTCTAGAGACGATAATAATGACTAAGTAGCAAAGCCGGGGACTTCCGGCCGGCCTCTGATGTCAGCTTTTTAGCGCTCTGAATGTTTTGTGAAAAAAGTATGTATAGGGGGGGGAGTGGATGCTCCAAACATAGCATACAGTTTTGCTGGTTGCTACAGTGGTGGGTATTCATTATGTGTGTGTGTGTGTGTGTGTGGTGTGTGTGTGTGTATTTCCGTGACAACATCTCGATCGAAGTACGAGGAAAAACGAGGTCAGTGAATCAGTGTAGGGGGCCCGGAACAAAATGGCGGTGCCGGTGAGGCCCCGTCCGTGGACCCAGTATACGTGACCGCGCGAGCTTTGCCACAGTGCAAGTCCCTTCCCAAACCAAATTC
>JADBJO010012241.1:0-7500 GCA_016801955.1 Conus betulinus
CAAACCCATCAGACCCTTACCCTCACTTTATGATGAAACAGTGAGAACCTGTCTATGGTATTAGCAAGCAGGGTGGATGTATAATAACCATATACATTCAGTGTAACTTAGACAGAACCCCTGTATGCCAACTTAAGCTTGCTGCACAGAGTGCCAGCGAGTAAAGTAGGAGTGAGGAAGGACCCCTCATTGTGGTAGTCCAATGAGAACTGAAACACAGCCTATGAAGTGTCACGCCATTTCTATCTATGTGTAAGTAATAAAAGTTGATGTGTGAAAGTGCACTTAACTTGTGTCAGTTCCCTGTTGTTCAATCGAATGTTGAATGTTTGAACTTCTCTCTTCAATTCTGTATCTCGGAGCTATAAGTACTTTTAATTAAGAGTACAGGCCTAAGGAAAATTATCTCAGAGCCATTCTTCCGTATTTTATCAATACCCGGAACAAATAAAATTTTTCTTTGATGACTAGTACCGGAAAGTTGCTCCTTCCACCACTAGTAAGAGAGAGGGGTGTAGGTGAAATGTAAGATAATTCTCATAGAGAAATTATTCCAAGTCCTTCCCCTAGAGGACCCATACTCAGATGCCCCGACCGGGAAAATGTTTTTGAGGACAGGTTCCATGCTTGTTATATGTGGCGTTTATCCACGTGTGTGCTAGCTGAATGGATGTCAGAAGTAGCATTAGTGTGAGAGTTGTTACGCCTTTGATATTTTTCTCTATATGCAAACGAAAGTATCACACTGACCGTTTCAAAAATGTCACCTTAAATGTATTGTTAAGACAAACTAAAGTACCACCTCTGTAGTTTCGCTGTGGGAACAAAAGTGTTGATTCAACTGTTTCACTATGCGAACAAACGTGTCACTTTCACGATATCACTACGGGAACAAAAGTGTCATCTTTGTAGTTTCGCTATGAGGGTGAAAGTGTCAATACAATTGTTTAACTATGGGGACGAAACTGTCACTTTAATTCTTTCACTATGCAAAAGAAGAGTATCACTCGCATTGTTTCATCACAAGAACAAACAAGTCAGTTTAACTGCTGTGCTATACGAACAAAGGTGTCAGTTTAATTGTCTCAGTATGGGAAGAAACTGTCAGTTTTAACTGCTTTTACTATGCAACAAAACTGTCACTTCCATAGTTTCAGTATGAGAACAAATGTGTCACTTTAACTGTATGACTATAAAAACAATGGTACTGCATTTATTCCTTCACTACGAGACAAGATTATCACTTTAACTGTTTCACTATAAACAAAGGTATCGTTTTAACTGCTGACTCTAGGAACAAACATGTCACTTTCATTGTTTCAGTAGGGAGAAAAGTGTCACTTAATCGTCACTCTGCTATGTGAATAAAAGTGTCGCTCTAATCGTTTCACTGTGGGGAAAAGTGTTGTTTTAATTGTGTCCCTATGCAAACAAAGTGTTTGCTTTAATCGTTTCCCTAAGCGAATAAAAGTGTTACTTTAATTGTGTCCAGATGCAAACCAAAGTGTCGCTTTAACAAAAAACCGTTTCACTGGGGAACAAAAGTGTCACTTAACTGTTTCACCGTGAGAAGACAATTGTCAATTTATGCGAAAAAGTGATACTTTAATCAAGGGGAATAAAATGGCGCTTCAATCGTTTTCACTGCGGGAAAAAAAGTATCCCATTAATCGTTTTTACAATGGGAAGAAAAATTCACAAAGGAAAAAATGTATCACATTTCCCTCTTAAATTTTTTCACTTCAGCCGTATCACTATGGGAGTAGAACTGTCACTTAAATTGTTTCACTTCAGTCGTGTCACTATGGGAGTAGAACTGTCACTTAAATTGTTTCACTTCAGTCGTGTCACTATGGGAGTAGAACTGTCACTTAAATTGTTTCACTTCAGTCGTATCACTATGGGAGTAGAACTGTCACTTAAATTGTTTCACTTCAGTCGTGTCACTATGGGAGTAGAACTGTCACTTAAATTGTTTCACTTCAGTCGTGTCACTATGGGAGTAGAACTGTCACTTTAAATTGTTTCACTTCAGTCGTATCACTATGGGAGTAGAACTGTCACTTAAATTGTTTCACTTCAGTCGTATCACTATGGGAGTAGAACTGTCACATAAATTGTTTCACGATGGGAACGAACGCATTATTTAAATTGTTTCGCTACAGGACAAAAGTGTTACTTTCATTGTTTCACTTTGCGATCAGAAGTGTAATTTTAATCGTATCGCTATGGGAACAGAAGTGTCATTTCAATTGTGTTTTTTTTCCATTATTTCACTAAAGGAACAAATAGCCAACGTGCTTGTTTCGCAATGATACTTTAGTTGGTTCACCATGCGAACACAGATGTCATTTTAATTCTTTTACTGTAGGAATAAACGTGTCACTTTAATCATTTAACCATGAGAATGTAATTGTCACCTTTTAAAACTTCAGTCATTGAGGATGTACAGCCGAAACCTCGTGTTGGTTGCAAAGCCAAGCAACAAATATAAGGTTCCGCAACATGCAATTTGCCCTCATTGAGGAAGTACAGCCGAAACCTCGTGTTGGTCGCAAAGCCAAGCAACAAATATAAGGTTCCGCAACATGCAAATTGCCTCTGGGGGATTTGCACTGATCCAGACTACAACAAAAGAAACTGTACTGAAGGACGAATGTTCCTGGTTTTCATCCTAAACATCAAAGTAAAAAAAAAAAAAAAAAAGTTGATAATGTCGGCAGATTGGGCTTTTGTCTTCAGTATGGCGAAGTCCAGTGTTTACATTCCCGCAACTACATTGAATCAAAAGTTCTCCCTCTTCATTTTACATGCATGTTTATGTGTACATCTTCACCTTTTTCGTCTCATTCCACCTGTGGCTTCCGCTTCCTACCTGTATTCAGCAGCAGCAGCAGCGGTGGAGGAATTGACGGTTCCCTCTGTGAAAGGCACCATGGTAACCGGAGACACATCAGTCGTCAGTACCCGAGAACCATTGGTGACGTCACAGCGGTCTACAGGGCCGGACGGCAGGGAGGGGTAGGGCTGGCCATGCAGGTGTCTCCCTATACCCAAGGACAGGCTGACAGCAAGACCCACCAGCATCCCTCCTCCAGCGCCCTGAAATCAAGTCCATCCACCGCACAACATCAACAGAAAAGAACGAGTATGCAGGACATTCGTGCTCAGTTCCACAGTATAGCGGAGGACCTGAAAAAAAAAAGGTACAATAAATCGGACATTCTGAACATGAAAGGTACAAAAATAAATTCTACTAAACTGCCGAGGACTTTCGGTCTTCCACACATATTATCAACGAAAACTCTCAGGTAGGTAGACTGACTCTGAGCCACTTCTGTCTCAGTCCATGTGATTACCCTTTACTCTGTCTCAGTCCATGTCATTACCCTTCACTCTGTCACAGTCCATGTCATTACCCTCTCCTTTCACTCTGTCACAGTCCATGTCATTACCCTTCACTCTGCCACAGTCCATGTCATTACCCTTTCCTTTCACTCTGTCACAGTGCATGTGATTACCCTTCACTCTGTCACAGTCCATGTCATTACCCTTCACTCTGTCACAGTCCATGTCATTACCCTTTCCTTTCACTCTGTCACAGTCCATGTCATTACCCTTCACTCTGCCACAGTCCATGTCATTACCCTCTCCTTTCACTCTGTCACAGTGCATGTGATTACCCTTCACTCTGTCACAGTCCATGTCATTACCCTTCACTCCTTTCACTCTGTATCACATCCATGTCATTACCCTCTCCTTTCACTCTGTCACAGTCCATGTCATTACCCTTCACTCTGTCACAGTCCATGTCATTACCCTCACTCCATGTCTACCCTACCCTTCACTCTGTCACAGTGCATGTCATTACCCTTCACTCTGTCACAGTCCATGTCATTACCCTTCACTCTATCACAGTCCAGTCCATGTCATTACCCCTTACCCTTTCCTTCACTCTGTCACAGTCCATGTCATTACCCTTCACTCTGTCACAGTCCATGTCATTACCCTTCACTCTGTCACAGTCCATGTCATTACCCTTCACTCTGCCACACTCTGTCCATGTCATGTTACCCTTCACTCTGCCACAGTCCATGTCATTACCCTTCACTCTGTCACAGTCCATGTGATTACCCTTCACTCTGTCAGTCCATGTGATTACCCTTCACTCTGTCCACATTCCATGTCATGTCATTACCCTTCACTCTGCCACAGTCCATGTCATTACCCTTCACTCTGTCACAGTCCATGTGATTACCCTTCACTCTGCCACAGTCCATGTGATTACCCTTCACTCTGCCACAGTCCATGTGATTACCCTTCACTCTGCCACAGTCCATGTGATTACCCTTCACTCTGTCACAGTCCATGTCATTACCCTTCACTCTGTCACACAGTCCATGTCATTACCCTTCACTCTGTCACAGTCCACATGTCATTACCCTCCCTTCACTCTGCCACAGTCCATGTCATTACCCTCTCCCTTCACTCTATCTCAGTGTTTCTCCCCAGCTGCTTCCCTTCCCTCTCCCTTCCCCCTTCCCCCTTCCCGGAGCAACCAGTTCAAAGCCTGCCCAGCGACACAGGATGCTGTCTTTCTTGGGGCGTGCCCAGTCCACCTTTTCCTCAGGACCTCCCTGGTGGCTGGCTCTAGGTCCAGGGCATCTGTCCCAAACAACAATCCACTGTATTCCATTGTTCCTGTTTCTTTGGGGGTCTTTTGGATTCAGTTGATGGTCCGGAGGAGGAGAGGTGACAGTAGACGCCTTTGTCGAATTTAGTTTTTTTAACAGTCAAAGTGTCTGTAAGCTGGTTTTCCGGAGCAGTCCTGCATAGCATGTCTTGGATTAGAAAGACAAGCTTTCCGGGTACTCGGAAGTTCCTCGGCAGAGTCAACGGTATCTGTCTACGCTGTCGCATGGCTCTTCATATAGGCGAAACAGCTTCAATGCACCCTGGTCCTATTGGTTTGCGGTGTGCAAAGTCATTGTTACAAAAAAAAAAGTATGTTCACAAAAATCTCAAGGCAAAACAACTATCTGCACAGATTTAACTGATGTTTTTGTCTGGTTAATCAGCGCTTTCTTATCTGTTTTCCCTCGTTGATTCGTTTCTTCCTTTTTTTCAGTTTTTTCTTCTTAGTTAGTTGCGTGTCTACTTTTTTTTGGACCTACTGGTGACACCAACACATTCCTTTGAAACAAAGTTCAGTTATCTACTCATTCTCCGCATATTTTGCCCTAGCAATGGCAAGAGAGGATATGATTGACTGGGGCACGAAAGTGACAGACAATAAATCATCGTACTTAGTGCATCAGAAATGTAAAGAAGGAGCGCAACTTTGTATACACAGTTAGCTGTCTTGGGAAGCATATGACCTCTGAACATTTACTTTTACAACCAACAAGAAAGCACTGGGTTTCGATCAGCCTGTTCATTTATCCGTTCAGCAATGTAGCGATACATGGCCCAAAAGCGCCAACAAAGTCTATAAGAAACTGACAACAAAATGACTGTGAACGTTAATCTAAAATACTTTTTTCTAGTGTTACTTCTAAGCTACCCCGTACAAGATAATGTTCCCAAACGCGCAAATTTAATTTTCATTACCTTAATTCTCTTGAATTATTGGAATGATTATCAGACATTTTCGATGGCTGATGGATCCTTAAATGGATACAAATAGAGCAGTAAAGAAATCGGCAATTCAAGGTCTAAACGCTAAGGTATAGGGTAAAGTTGTGGACTTTTTTTTTTTTTTCAGTCGTTCATTAACTGATCTTGTTGTGTGTTTGAGCTGTGTTGTTATCTGTTCACTCATTCATTCGTTTTTCTTCTTCCTTTTTTAGTTTTTATTTTTAGTTAGTTGCATGTCTATTTTTTCGTTGGTTGTTGCCTGTTTTAAAAACTCCTGCGCTGGCACACACATACGCGAGCGCGCACGTTGCGTGCGCACGTGAGTGTGTGTGTGTGTGAGAGAGAGAGAGAGAGAGAGAGAGAGAGAGAGAGAGAGAGAGAGAGAGAGAGAGACAGGCAGGTAGAGAGAGAGAGACAGAGACAGAGAGACAGACAGAGAGAGAGGTCATGCAAACACCATAACCAGATACGTCTAAGGCCGACAGACAGACACTGCGACAGACGTGCAGGGAGACACGCGGTCACCAGTAGACACAGACACAGAGGTGAAGGGTCACCCACATATTTGTCGGCCCGGGGAAAAGCAGCGGCCAGAAGCAGCACTCCCAGCACAGGGCTTCCAACGGCTCCGTCCACAACCCCCGTCAGCTGACCACGACATGCAGACACAGCACAGGCCAGGGTTGGTGTGTTCATATGTGTAAAACAGATGAATACGCACAACGCTTTTCTTGAAAGAAATACATGTACAGTATGCCAAAGTTTAAAGAACGCAACATCAAAGAAAGCAGAAGTCAAGAAGAAGAAACAGTGGAAGCCCCAGTAACCCTCCACGGAGATAAAGTTGAGGGGTGGATGAAGAAGGAAGGAAGACGAGTAGAGGAGGAAGTCTCTCATTTGAATTGATTTGAAATCTATGTCATAAACTATTACGCATTTTCAGACACACACGTGTCTTGCTAGATTAAATAAAAATAAAATAAAATGAACTTAATTTTTTTTAAGAAAAATAAGAAACTCTTATAACTACTGTCTGCTTTCGTTTTAAAGTATAGTATAATAAAGCAGATTTACATGATATTGCACAATTCCACCCTCGGTTTCAAACGTTTTAATAACCTGAAAAATGATGGTCCTATATATAAAAGATCCCCACCTTCAGTGAGTATCCTGCGAATGAAACTTTATTTTAGCTTTCTTTTTATAAACAATGCGTCAACTTTCACCGACTGCGCGAGTTTCATTCAGACTTCGGGATTTTCGAGACAGCAGTATTGTTGTAAACGAGCGTCAACAGGACCTGGCGACATGTCCCCCCGTTGTAAAGGGGTGTCAACATCACCCGCAACACGTCACCACCGTTGTAAACGAGTGTCAACAGGACCTGACGACATGTCATTCGTTGTAAAGGGGTGTCAATAGGACCTAGCGACACGTCACCCGTTGTAAATGGGTGTTAACAGGACCTGGCGACACAATCGCCCGTTGTAAAGTGGTGTCAACAGGACACATCATCCGTTGTAAAGGGGTGTCAACAGGACATCAGCCGTTGTAAAGGGTTTCAACAGGACCGGGCGACACATCACCCGTTGTAAAGGGGTGTCAACAGGACCTGGTGACACATCACCCGTTGTAAAGGGTTGTCAACAGGACCGGGCGACACATCACCGTTGTAAAGGGGTGTCAACAGGACCTGGTGACACGTCACCTTTTGTAAAGAGGTGTCAACAGGACCTGGTGACACATCAGCCGTTGTAAAGGGTTGTCAACAGGACCGGCGACACATCACCCGTTGTAAAGGGTTTGTCAACAGGACCGGGCGACACATCACCCGTTGTAAAGAGGTGTCCACAGGACCTGGCG
>JADBJO010012241.1:12500-59319 GCA_016801955.1 Conus betulinus
GGCTTGCTTCAAACTGTAGAAATATCGAACCCTCCATGGCTAGAATTTATCCAAACTGTTCGGCATGAATTTGGGAATGAATCCTACCTGGAAAAATCAGCCAACTCTAAATATCATCAGCAGAACAAAATATGCCATCAAAAAGAAATCGGAATTTGAATACGTACACTTCTCGAAACAGCAAAACAGAAGCACTTCCTGACAACACTTTTACAATGAAATGACTGAAAACTACCCACTGAAAACAGCAAAACAGAAGCACTTCCAGACTACACTTATCCAATTATCCCTTCTCCTGGGCCCGGCGTCCTTGTATATGTCACCTCTGAGGGATGTAGACCTTAAACCTCAATGACTCCTCTCTCCCCCCCTCCCTCCCTCACACACACACACACACACACACACACACACACACACACACACACACACACGAACACACACACACGAACACAAACACACATACACATGAACACACACACACACACACACACACACACACACACACACACACACACACACACACACACACACTGCCGTGCGTTGCATGTGGATGAAACCTTGTGATACACTCCTAAAGCCCTTCCACCCTCCCACATGGTAACAAAGCACGCATGGAAAAGAACACCCCTTAAAACCACAGGATACAGCTTCACATTGTAAACAGGACACCATAAAAAACACCATCTAACGACAGAAGCAATACAAAACAGCACCTGATTCTTATTGTGGATGTAGCCAGCAGCGTAGGGATCACAGCCAGTGGTGACGAAGTAGGCATAGACCATCAGACCCATCAGACACAGGGTGGCTCCGTACACCAGGTTCAGGGGCAAATTAAGAATAAAGCACCTGAAAGTAGCAGAGACAGACTGCAGATCGTCAAGCCATGTATGGCCTTTTTCACTTTATAAGTTTTAAGTATTAAACAATACATCACAGTGAACAGGTATCTCTCTAACCTCAAGCTCGACTTCGGCAGATGGTCAGGAATTAAACTGGAATTTTTTTTCTTTAATACGTGCCAAGTAATAAACACACGAAGTACACATATTTACACTTAGATGCTCCCACGTCGTGCGACGCATGAGGCAGTCCCACAAATCCAGTGGGTTTGGTCAGAAGCCACCCTCAGCGCGTCGCTCTACGTCCTGTTCACCATGTGAAGGTCCCTGTAGACCTTCTGCTCTAGATCATCTTTAGATGCCCCTTCTGCCTCAGTTCCCGAGGGTTCCATTGAAGGTCTCCGACATGTCCCGGCCAAGTCAGATGATTAGGACTCTGGTTGTTGTTCAGCATGAGTTCTGACTTCCTCGTACATGATGAAGTCGCACAGTCTGATGACCAAGATGTTTGGTATGCATTTGCTATCGAAGGCATCGAGGTTTTTGTTTGTTTGTTTGTTTGTTTTTGTTTTTTGGGTGGGTTTTCACGTGCCAGGTTTCACAGCCACTCAAGAGGGTGGACAGTACATCGCTGCTGTAAAACTGCATCTTTGTCTCTTGAGTGAGTTTGCTGATCCTACATGATCGGTTTAATACGCCGGGGGCTTTTCCACTGTACAGTCCATGTATCCGTTGCTGTTAATGGAACTCCTGCGACAGTTAGCGTTTCCACCACATCCCCTTAATTAATTTACACACTTAGTGATGGGTGTGTCAGGCCATGTTCATAGTCTTCTTGACGCTGATTTTGAGGCTTTTCCTAGCTCTTTGATGTGTTTGTTTCACTCACAATGAACTGTAGTTCACGTGCAGATTCCGCTGCTGCAGCAATACACCCTACCAACTGCAGATCAGACAATGTTTGTCCTTTCAGACAATGCAGCCCCTAATCCTTCGTTGGTTTCTTGAGCACTTAATCAATGGTCAGTGCGAAGAAGATTGGCCACAACAAAATCGCCCCTGGCAAACGCCAGTTATAACCCGGAAGCAGCCGCTGTATCCATATTTAGCCCTTATGGAGCACTTAGCGTAGATTTGTTCAATAGCTGAGATAACTGGGAGGTTGGTATACTGTGGGTCCGCGTGATGTTCCATACTGCGTGTCTGTGGAAGGCCATGCTACCTGGCTGTAACACTGACTGTTTGGGGAGACCTAGGTCCATCGTTGAGATCTGTTATGCTCCCTGACAGTGTTGGCAAAAAACCAAATGATTACAACTGACTAGTTTATGCAAGAGCATTCCCCGATCATTGGTAGTCTCTTCACTGTAATGGTCGCAGAAGTTCATTCAGACCCCTTGGGCATTACACCAATCCTGGCATTCCAGTCAGTCTGAACGCTGTGGATGGTTTTTTGTTGTTGTTGTTGTTGTTTTTTTTTTTTTGCCAGTCCTGTTGTTGACCGTTTCAGGTTGAGTGTGGAATTTGTCAACCTGGTCCTCTTCATGGTCTGATGTGGGCGCGTCCATCTGTACAATCGTCGTGTTCCCTGGTTTCTCTCGCAGACATACGGTCATGATTCCTCTAAAAAAAAAAAAGAGAGAGCAGCACCCTGGTACAGCGTTCCTGATGTTTTGGTGAACTAAAAATCGACACACACCATGTACACGTCTATCTTCTTTTTCGCTATCGTGCAAGATATGCCCTTCTTCTGTTTGTACTTGGTTTCTTCCATCTTTTTTTTCTCAGAAGCCGAGAACACTCACCGACTATCTGACCATCGTTCAGTTCTGCAGCCTGCCTGAGTGTTCTAATGTTCCAGATATTGAAGCTAGCAATGTTTTTTTTCACCTACTCTCTGCGGCTGTCCCCAGTGGCAGGCTTTTTGAGTGCAACTTGGTGGAAATCAGCCACGGTGGTCATCGGAGCTGCAGCCGGTTGGGTGTGATCTGAGTATTCTCTTCTGTCAGGTTTTCTCTCAGAACAGAGGCTTCCTCTCTACCGGTAACCACGTAACCTAGTACTTCCTGCTGCATGTGGGGATATCCCCATCAAGAAAACCCACCCGGACAGGAATGGGCTGTAGCAGGTTAGACTTGCCGAAGGCACCCTGCATGCCGTGCGTACAGAACCTAAACCAGTTCAGAAAACGTCTAGGCAGTTACCCGAAACTTATTGATTTGTAGTGTCAATATAGCTAAGCAATAGATAAAATCAGTACAGCTACGCAACTGCTAAGAAGCTTGTTTCGGCCATTTTAACCAGAGTCGTTAAATAGTACATAACAACACAATGTATGAAGATGCGTCTGTGATGCCTTGTTGCCATTTTCTAAAGTCAGTAAGGTACCATTCATTTGTCGTTGGTAATGGTCGTTGTTGTTGAAGTGGCGTTGACACCCGGATGTAGGAAGGGTTGCACGAATACATCACACAATCCAGATTTCACTGACATCATTCCTTTAATGTTCTTTGTTTTTATGTTGCGCCAATTCCAAATTTTTCTCAGGTCATCAGTAAAGTTTCGCTCAGGGTGACAGGTCATTTATATCCAATTCATTTTAACATTTGCCCTACGTTGCGGATGCAAAGTCACTTAAACTTTCATGTAAATGATCATAATCCTGTTGATTTTTTTTTCTTTCACAGTAACCAAAGTTGAAAAATGTTATCAGTGATTATTATGGCTTTACTGTCCATCAAAGAGATGAAATTTTTAAAATTAACCTTAAATAAACAAACAATAAATGGTCACAGTATCGTTAAACTTATATTATGATTTTTTTTGTCTTACATACCAGTAAGTATTCACAGAAACAAAACATATAAAAGATTTGTTACAAAAAAAAAAAACATAGATAAGGACTGGATCCAGCTTCAAATCGTTCAAATGTTTCAACAGTCATAAAGATTTTTGTCCACCTGTCTGAAAGTTTCCAGTCAAAGAGCAAAAGAATCATATGTTTGCTGGCTGGTAGATTTCCAAACGTACCACCGGAATATTACTTATGAAGATTTGTTATTAAGATTTATTCGTGCTTCACTTCAATCAACATAAAAGACGTCACCATATTCAGTCACGCTATTTAATGGGAAAAGGCACAAAAGGTAATAGATCTCAAACTATATGAAGAGAATTTCTGATACTGACCTTTGGTTAAGTCATTCATATTGCAGAACTTTTGATGTGTGTGTGTGTGTGTGTGTGTGTGTGTGTGTGTGTGTGTGTGTGTCGGGGGGGGGGGGCGATAGTGGTGTGTGTGTGTGTGTGTGTGTGTGCGTGCGTGCGTGCGTGCGTGCGTGTGTGTGTGTGTGATCCCTCAAGATTTTCAATCAAAGTTAGTCAGATGTTTAAAGAAATTACTATTTTAATGGTCAAAGTGAAAGCATTTCTGATAGCTTTTATTGCACATACAGGTGCGCACGCACGCACGCATGTACTTACGCACAGTGAGAGAGAGAGAGAGAGAGAGAGAGAGAGAGAGAGAGAGAGAGAGAGAGAGTAACAGAGAGACAGAGAGAGACAGAGACAGAGCAATTAAAAAAAAGACAATGAAAGTCATACAACCATCAGCTCCATCACTACAATCTACTCAGCTACACGCCCAAAGACCCCCAGCAACTACGGCACTGACCATCTGGCCTGGCGGAGGGTGGCCATGGATCCAACACGCTGTATGGAGGGCTGGCCGAACAGGTTGGCCATGTACAACGTACACTCTCCCAGTATGGTCGACCACACAGAGTGACGGGGCCTTGAGGTCAATGCTGATCCAGACAGACATACGATCATCATCATGAGCGGCATCCACGTCCACACATGTGCAGAGAGACCAATCATCATCATCATCATCAATATCATTTATTTATTCATTCAGTGTAATTATAAACATTGTTATTATTTTTTTTATTATCATTACTACTACTACTAGTAGTAGTAGTCGTAGTTGTTGTTGTTGTTGTTGTTGTTGTTGTTGTTGTTGTTGTTGTTGTTGTTGTTGTTGTTGATGATGTTGTTGTTGTTGTTGTTGCTGCTGCTGCTGCTGCTGTTGTTCTTGTTGTTGTATTAATGCTTTTTTTTTTACGAAGCACTTTTGCTCCTATGGACAGAAGCGGTGTTTTTCATTGTCATTTACGTTCCAAACATTTGGAAATTTCGTACAAGAAATTTTCCCTTTTCTATCACACTCTTCCATTCTGTTCTTGCCTTCATTCTTCCCCTCCCATCCCCGTATTGTGTTGATTTCTTTGGCAGACTATCACATACCATGGGCTTGCATGGCATGCATGTTGATATTAGCATTCATACTGCTTGCCGCAAAACAAAGCACAATCAACAGAATAGAACACGGGAACAGGTGTTTGGTAAGGGCGTTGGCCCGTCAGAATAAGCAGACTGTTTACCGAGATGCCTCAACGTTCAATTGTTTGCCATTGGATGATGCTGTTTAAACGAGAGTTTAAAAAAAAAAAAAAAAAAAAAAAAAAGAAAGAAAGAAAAAAAAAGGTTGTGTGTTAGCTAATACCGCAACGTTTTCAGCTGTTTGAATGGACCTATGTTTTCTCTGTGTGTGTGTGTGTGTGTGTGTGTGTGTGTGTGTGTGTGTGTGTGTGTGTTGTTGTTGTTGTTGTTGTTGTTGTTGTTGTTGTTGTTGTTGTTGTTGTTGTAGTTGTTGCTGTTGTTGTTTTCAGACTTGAACCTTCAATGGAAGTGCAGCGTCTAAAAAAAATCAGTATTCTTCTGGGGGGTTTTTGTTTGTTTGTTTTTGTTTTGTTTGTTTTGTTTTTTGTTTTTAAATTGACAGATAGCCTGCTAGATTTTTGTAATGATTTACTTGTTTAAATCGGTTTTGACTCTTTTTAAGCCGTGATTTTCGTTAAAATGATGCAATTTCTTGAAATGAGAGAGTCTCATGGTGGCTTCTAAGTAATCAGGTGGACAGATTCGTAACTTCACTGCTTCAATGGTAATCCATTTTCAAATATGGGTTTTGATAAGCAGGTTGCTATGGCTATATATTCGTGCTAATGCTCGACATGTTCCACTGAATTTCGAATTTTCTTTATCAAACCCTTTTCTGAGCTCCGTATGTATACTGTGTGTCTATTGCCAATCTAGTGCACTACGCAGTAGAAGTCTAAAACATACGCTGTTTCACTTTCACACCGTTCTGTACAGAAGCAGTTTCTGGGCCACTAGAGGCGATGGCAGTTACTTCCCTTGCATTTGTCTTTCCATGGCAGATCAAACTGACCATGGGGACCCGAGACAGTCGGTCGTACTGCTTTCAGCCTCAAAAAAAAAAAAAAAAAAAGAAAGAAAGAAAGAAAGAAAAAAAGAAAAAACTACTACTCATACTACGAGTAGGACGAAGAGTCTTGTTGTTTACCTCTCTCTCTCTCTCTCTCTCTCTCTCTCTCTCTCTCTCTCTCTCTCTCTCTCTCTCTCTCTCTCTCTCTCTCTCTCTCTCTGTGTGTGTGTGTGTGTGTGTGTGTGTGTGTGTGTGTGTGTGTGTGTGTGTGTGCGTGCGTGCGTGTGTGTGTGTTTGTGTGTGTGTGTGTGTGTGTGTGTGTGTGTGTGTGTGTGTGTGTGTGTGTGTGTGTGTGTGTGTGTGTGTGTGTGTGTGTGTGTGTGTGTGTGTGTGTGCTGTCTTTTTTAAAATCCAATTTTATAGAATTCTAGACTACGGATAAAAAACAGTCCATCTGGGAGGAAAAAGAAAACGCAGAAGCGATTTTTTTTTTCTGGCTTTTCTGTCCATCCCATCACCACGTAGTGCGTCAATCCCCAATGCTTTGAAACCACCAAGACATCAGCTTTTCTGTCCGTTCTGTCACCACGTAGTGCGTCAATCACCAACGCTTTGAAACCACCAAGACATCAGCTCTTCTGTCCGTTTCTGTCACCACGTTGTACGTCAATCACCAACGCTTTGAAACCACCAAGACATCAGCTCTTCTGTCCGTTCTGTCACCACGTTGTACGTCAATCACCAACGCTTTGAAACCACCAAGACGTCAGCTCTTCTGTCCGTTCTGTCACCACGTTGTACGTCAATCACCAACGCTTTGAAACACCAAGACATCAGCTCTTCTGTCCGTTCTGTCACCACGTTGTACGTCAATCACCAACGCTTTGAAACCACCAAGACATCAGCTCTTCTGTCCGTTCTGTCACCACGTTGTACGTCAATCACCAACGCTTTGAAACCACCAAGACATCAGCTCTTCTGTCCGTTCTGTCACCACGTTGTACGTCAATCACCAACGCTTTGAAACCACCAAGACATCAGCTCTTCTGTCCGTTCTGTCACCACGTTGTACGTCAATCACCAACGCTTTGAAACCACCAAGACATCAGCTCTTCTGTCCGTTCTGTCACCACGTTGTACGTCAATCACCAACGCTTTGAAACCACCAAGACATCAGCTCTTCTGTCCGTTCTGTCACCACGTTGTACGTCAATCACCAACGCTTTGAAACCACCAAGACATCAGCTTTTCTGTCCGTTCTGTCACCACGTTGTACGTCAATCACCAACTCTTTGAAACCACCAAGACATCAGCTCTTCTGTCCGTTCTGTCACCACGTTGTACGTCAATCACCAACGCTTTGAAAGCACCAAGACATCAGCATACTTCAAATCACAGTCTTCAAACCCTTTTCTCCTCACCGAATCATTGTTTGAGTTACCAGATCTGTCAACCCGTTAATGTGCGTGTACCTACTGCGGCGGAGTTCAAGATGATTTGCCATCATTGAAAACTCCTTTCACTGGAGAATCATCACGTCATTACAATGTCCGAGAGGTTTTCTGGTACCTCAGTCTCCATTGGTCTGCACACCGGTCACTGCCGGTGTAAATCAGCAGATGACCAGTTTGCTGAGTAACTCATAATGAAGTCCGCCCCTCCCAGTTCTACAGGCATACTGGTTTATATTTTCTAAAACTTTAAAGCACGCGCCGTTAACATCACCTTAAATACTTTCTTAAGTGAGCCAGTTTGGCTAGAAATTAGGCTGAAAAAGAACAGACCTGTTGGAATCGGCACTGCCTACGGAAAACCCTCTGAACATGCTGAAGGGAGAGACAAAAGTCACTGCCATAATGGAAGCAGTCTCTCTTGATGCTGCTAAAACAGTACTGCTCAGGGACTTTGTCTTTTTGAAAACTCAACAAACATACTATGGTATTGCACACCAGCCTTTTTCTGGGATAGCGTTCTTCTTAAAACCGAAAAGGCAGAGGAGTTAAGTTACCACTTTCCGCGGTCACTGAGGAGAAACAATCAGGTTTCGAAATACCGGTATCTGACCAGGAGTTATATGTTAGTGAGTTTCCTCCCCATTGGAGAGTGTCTCCTCCTTGGAGACTATAAGCTTGCTGAAGACTCATTTGAGAAGCATTTATTATTCCCCACTCACCCTCTCAAGCACATACTGTTAGTTAGGCAGAATCAACTGCCACTGCAGATATGAATGCTTATTTTTTCCCCTATTTCTTCACTCTAAGACATAAGAGCAAGTTTTGTTTTATAATTGATATTTCTTGCAGTCTTTGCAACACCACGCTGCTCATATATATATATATATGTGTGTGTGTGTGTGTGTGTGTGTGTGTGTGTGTGTGTGTGTGTGTGTAACACTTTTAGTGTGTATGTTTTTTTTTTTCTTCAGTGCTAATAATTATATAAGTTATCTCTGTTCTTGTTATATTTAGTACATTTTGTGAAATACTGTTCCATATTAGTATTGTATGTCTCTGAATGGGCAAGGGCCAAATGCATTAAAGTTTCTTGCTTATTTGTTACGAATAAGGATTCTCTCTCTCTCTCTCTCTCTCTCTCTCTCTCTCTCTCTCTCTCTCTCTCTCACACACACACACACACACACACACACACACACACACACACACACACATACACACACACACACACACACACACACACACACACACACACACACACTTACTTGTCAAAGATCACTCTTCCTCCGTCTGCCGCAACGTTCCACATGTGAGAAAAGCCTCCAACAGCCGGCATTCCCTGGAAGCGGAGGGTCAAGCGCAATGTCTGAGAGGGGGGGAATGGTTCTGTTCCTGTATCTGCCACACTGGCTGGCTGTACAGCCTTTGGCCCATGAAATCAATGAAATCATAATTTTATACCCATCAATGTTTTCTCGTTATTTAATGTTTTTACTTAACCCGAGAATAACTCAGCATCGCGTGTTATGAGGATAAGAAAAGCTGTATATACAGAAGCATCAACAAGACGTCAATTAATTCTCTCTCTCTCTCTCTCTCTCTCTCTCTCTCTCTCTCTCTCTCTCTCTCTCTCTCTCTCTCTCTCTCTCTACGTATTTTCATGTCTTACGTAAAATGATTACATGTTGTGCCTTGCTCTGTCTCGCTCTCTCTCTCTCTCTCTCTCTCTCTCTCTCTCTCTCTCTCTCTCTCTTTCTCTCTCCTCCCCTCTCTCTCTCTGTGCGTGCGTGCGTGCGTGCGTGTGTGTGTGTTCAAAATTACGTAATACTTTGTCATATTCATTTTACTGTCTTCAAACCTCATCAGTCATGCTAAATTTTGTACGTTGTAGTACATTTCCAGATATTTCCCAAGCTCAGCCCACCTCCCATTCCCACTCTCTCCTTCCCCTTCATTATTGCTCTTTTCATTTTTGTTAATTTAATTTTGTTTGTTTGTTGATTATTGTTTATGTTATTATTATTATTATTATTATTATTTTCATTTTCATTTCTCTTCTATTTTCATTTGATGTTCCATTATGATTGCATGACCGCCTTGTTAGCTTGTTCGCTTTCTTGCATTATTTCATTTCTCTGCATGTTGTAGTCCCTACTCAGGGCGAGGACTGGATGTAAAAAAGTACGTCAGCGCTTGTCTATTATCCTCGTAAATAAAGAATTTTTTGTCTTGTCTTGTCCTCTCTCTCTCTCTCTCTCTCTCTCTCTCTCTCTCTCTCTCTCTCTCTCTCTCTCTCTCTCTCTCTCTCTCTTTCTTTCTCTCTCCGTGTGTACAGACGTGGGCGCATGAGATAAAGTTTCCATTAAGAGTACTGTCTATCATATACCGCTGCAAGTGACACAAAGCCCCATTCGGTGATAGTGAGCGATGACTGCTGTAGCGTACAAGCGACACAAGTTAATGTATCTGACCTGTGCACAGTATGGATAAACACTGTCCCCCCAAAGACACTGTTCCACGACGAGCTGCTGGAAGGCGAGCGTTCCCATGGAGGACAAAAGAAGCGCTCCAAAGACACACTGAAGGCCTCACTGAAGAGCTGCAGCGTCGCCCCTGCCTCCTGGGAAGAAGCTGCGCCAGATCGCGCAGCCTGGCGCACCATGATCAAACCCGGAACGAAAGACTTTGAAACGAGGCGCGGAGGCACAGGAGCCAAAATGCCAGTGTCGGGACAAACGGAGCAAACGCCACCTTTCCGCCAGGCTCACCTCCAGGTATGCCCCATCCTCAGTGCAACAGACTATTCCGTCCCAGGATCGGCCTGATCGCCCATCTTCGTACGCACACCGTCACCCAGTGAAAACACAAGTTGTGGTTATCTTCGCCTGCGAAGGACAAACAACCATTTTAGAAGCTGACTCAGAAGAATACACCCTCACTGATATGATAAGAAGGTAGTTAAAAAAAATTAAAAAAAAAAAAAAGACACCACAGTCGGCCACATTAAGGGAACGTGTCAACAGCCTGACCTTTCACCCACAGACTGTCAACAGCCTGACCTTTCACCCACAGGCTGTCAACAGCCTGACCTTTCACCCACAGGCTGTCAACAGCCTGACCTTTCACCCACAGGAGACTGAGGCAAAGAGCAAGGTCACGTGCAACAGCAGAACGGTTGTTTGTGAGTCAGCTGGCACGACACAAGTTGATGTATCTGACCTCTGCTATGTTCTGAAATGTTTTGGTGACACATCAAAGCGAACGTATAGCCTGTAGACCAGAAGGAAAAGACGACAGGGGTGACACTAGTACTGGTTACTATGGAAATCTTGGTTCAGAAGCAACCTAAGAACCTCAAAGTTCACTATTTACATTGTTATGACATCATGACTCGTTGTAAAGGAATTTTTTTAACAACACTTAAAACCGTAATCACAGTTCTGGTGATAAAGAAAACATCGGTCTTGAACTGATCTATAAGATCATCATTATTGTTATTATTCAAACTTGTTCTGTTCACTGTGCGAAAGATTGTGTGAAGCGGTGACTGCAGAGCTGTTGATGTAACGCTCTAGCAGACTGACTAAAAAGATAACTGTATTTCCTTGATGTGGTTTCAAAGTGGTTTAATGTACCTATTGGTACTGTGTAGTTGTTTCCTCCTCCCCCACCCCCACTCCTTTCATCATTGTATCATTTATGAAGGGAAACATCACTTAAATCATTCGTATTCGTCCTGACTCTCCTTGCACGTCCTAAGAGCGAGACTGAAGTTCTTTTTCCTGATTATAACATGTATTGTACAGCTCTGAGCGCAGTGATGATGCTAACATCTGTTGCGCCGCGCACCTGCAGAATGAACCGTTTGATCTTTAAGTGTCAGTAAGTCAGAGCTAGCTTCGTGGTTTGCATCAAATTTCCCTATTATTGTCATGCTACCCGTGTCAGACAACACTGACCTCCTATAAAGGGAGTATAGCACTGCTTGCCGACGCGGTGTTGAACACTGTGAAGATTGAGGTTCCTGGGGATTTGTGCAGAGAAAGGGCTGAGCGTTACCAGCTCTCTTTTTTTTTCAATAATACAATAATGAATATTTATATAGCGCCTATTCTCGGCTAGAGACCAAGCTCTAAGCGCTTTACAATTAACACTCGTTTACACAACGGGCTGCCTACCTGGGTAGTGCCGACTGAAGAGCTGCCAGCTGGCGCTTCATTCAGTCGTTTCCCGTGTCATCCAGTCAGTATCGTTCAATATCGTTCACTCATTTTCCTTCCTTACTTCCTTCATTCTTTCCATTTCTCACTCAGGGTGCATGCTATGTGTAACGTGTCATCCATACCAACGGCCAAACTGGCCTACTCTTCCGAATGTTGGTGATGGGATTTTACGTGTGTGCAAGATGTTATGCGTGCGTTCACATACGGAACCTCGGTTTATAGTCTCATTCGAAGGGCTGTATGGGAAATGGAGTCAGAACTAATGTTAACTCCGAGGAAAAAAAAAACCCCTCTGTACCGAAACGCCCCGGCGGAGGTTCGAACCCGCAACCCCAGGATCACCAAGATTACGAGTCAGGCGCTCTACCAACTGAGCTATTCCGGCTCCAGCAGAACATCAGCCTGGAGATACCCACACTCAGAACATCGGCACTTTGTGAACTCCTTAAGGATTTGTCTGATATGATGCACATCAGTGTCATACTAAACGCTGACTGCTGCATAGACTATTGTCAGTCGCAGCCAGAATCAACGTATCCATGAAACCACCAGGAAAGAAATGACCAGCAGAAGGACCCGAAAGGACCCCAGCAACAAGGCCGACATGGACCTGCAGTTTGACAGACTCTACGAAGTGAGAATGAAGATCCAGAGTAAATTCGAGGAGCCCCTGAAGAACGGGGATAACACTGATTAATATCACTGCCCAGAGGACCAGACACAGCATTTGAACACCATCCGACAGGGAACATCCATAGCGGGGACTGGTTTGATGAAGGACTGAGATCCAGCTTTTCCTCCAGAAAAAAAACGCCTGCATCGAGAACGTTCCTGCCAGACCAGACGATTAAGCAGCTCAAGCAACGCACAGAAATGCTTGAAGTGCTCTTCAAAGCAAGCTTGAGAAAATTGTAAAAAAAAAACAATGGACTGATCTGTGGAACAAATCCGGAATTTGCTGACATCTCCGACAGCACGGGGTCCATTACAACACTCCACGGAAGGCAGTGAAGGTGGAATTGGTTAAACTTTTGTAATTTTGAAAGTTGGCCACCATCAAGATAAAACGTCACAAATCCCTTGGCGTTCACAGTATTCCAGCTCGGAATGGCGTGATTTCTGAGATGCTGACTGGCTTCTTCACAGTACGGTGGGAGGGTGGGGGTTACCATACACCTCCATGCCGCTGTTATTGTCTTTCCCTAGGAGAGCAAAGGAAATGAATCCGGCCGTTCTAACTATCACCTTATTGTCTGTCATGGGGAAGATTCTCGCGGGTGTCCACCTCAGCTTTCAAAGTTCGTACCAACACTCTTGACACGGTCAGCCGAGATGGGCTCTGGAGCTCTTAACAACTCTCCAACAACTCCATGAGGAACGCATGATGTAAACGAAACACAGGGGAAGCTTCCTTGACGTATTCCCCTTTGAAAATAGCATAAAGCAAGGCAAGGCATTGCTCCAACTCTCTTTGCCATGTTCTTTAAGTTGATACCACGGGAAGCAAAGGAGACCCTTAGAAGGGGTCTACACAAGGCGATAGTGCCTTCACTGTCCCAAGACCGAATGCTCCAATAAAGACAGATAAATAAAATTAAATCCATGAACTGTTTCCTGCGTATGACTGTGCACAGTCACTTTGCACAACCCTCCCAAGAACAGCCCTGATTAGCACGCTGTCATTACAGTGGAGCACTTCACATGATTAGGAGCGTAATCACAACCAATGCCACGGTGGCTATGCATGTGGACACCTGCCTTCCCACCGCCGGTGGTGTCTCTGGGCGTTCACAGAAGTGGGACTGGAAAGACAACAGTCCGAGCTCGTCAACCTAGATCCACGCGCACAGGACAATAGTTGTCACCACTCTTCTCTATGGGTCTGATGCCTGGGTCCTTCACTGAAACCAAGCGCAGCTTCTGGAAAGTTTTCATCAAGGATGCCCGAGCACCATGATGGGCATTAACTGATGAACACATCACCAACAATCCAATCTCAGAACCTACGCTTCTCTTGAAACAATTTTGTTGGGTAGATAATCTGTCACGACTGGGAAAAAAAAAAAAAATCAAGAATGACTAAAGTTGTCTTCTTCGGAACAACTGGCCTGAGCGAGCGTGACAGTGGCGCCCTACACAACGTTTCAGACACCAGCCAGAACACCAACTCTGTGCAGCTGGCATCGTCAAGACAGAGTGGGACGGCCAGTCTGGAGACGGAGACAATCGGAGGACGGTAATACGCACAGGAGCAGAAGACGTACAAGGCATCCCGCGTGGAGTCTTCTGACGCCAAACAAAACCACAGAAGGTAGGTAAGGTAAGGTAATGTTGCTTACAGCCCAGCCGACCGCAAGGGCCATATCGGGGCTGTTACCACGTTGCAGTCTACTCACAGGTCATCAAAAAAAAAATCACGCATCTCTTTTAAATACATTTTCTAAAACACACCAAAAACTTCGTTAAAAAAATCTTCCTACCGTAAAAAGTTAGATCAGATGAAAATGTTAATCTTCCTCAGAAATTCAAAGAGAAAGTCACAGAGAGGAATCGGCGGTCCAGGCATCTCTGGCGCTTTCCTGTGCCGCACGTGCCACAGGGTGTGTACGTCAACAATAGGTCTGCACGGCCACCACAAAGCGAGGCGACGACCACACACACAACCTTCCCTCCCTCAGATTTTCGGATTCAAAGAATCTGCCATTGTCCTCATCAATCATAGCTGAATGATAACTGTCAGACACTAGTCCATTTAAGAGCAAGATTGCTGACAGTTGTTGATTCCGTTCTACAAGGTCAGACCGTAATGGTGTCTGTTACAGTCAGCTGCGAGTTCCAACTCGTGCAACACCCATCTGAGGATGACCAATCACAACATCCAAATATCTTAATCGGAACGTACAGAGCCACCTGCTATGAGGAGAATCGACATAAAATAGTGTACACTGAACGTGTGTGTGTGTGTGTGTGTGTGTGTGTGTGTGTGTGTGTGTGTGTGTGAAGGGCCAAGCAGACAAAAAGACCACTGCACGGAAATGTTATAACCAGTCATTGGAAAATACATACATACGCTGGACAGCAGCAAACAACACTTTCTCTTGCAAACTCTGATTAATTGGACTGGGTACTGTACCTTGGTGAGAACTGTGAGGATTCCAACAAACACCATGATGGTCTGGAAGACATCTGTCCACAGCACGCTTTTGATCCCTCCCTGAACAGGACATGGACACATAGACACAAGTAGTTAGTGTGTGTGCGCGTGTATTTGTGTGTGTCTGTGTGTGTAAACACACAGAGAGAGAGAGAGAGAGAGAGAGAGAGAGAGAGAGAGAGAGAGAGAGAGAGAGAGGTACAATTCATATATGGAGGTACAAATATATAAATACGCAGTAAAGCCTTCTTGTTTGAGGCCAAGTCAGGAAAAAGAGACCAGTCGTATCTTTTTTGTACACACACACACACACACACACACACACACACACACACACACACACACACACTCACTCACACACACTCACACACACGTATGCATTTACGCACACACGCACGCACGCACACGCACGCACGCACGCACGCACACACACACACACACACACACACACACACACACACACACACACACACACTACAATACATACATGTGATTTATTCTGTTTGTGCTGTTTGCAGTACAGAGGACATGAGATACAGTGAGAATGATCCAAGAAATGTCTACTAATTAGCATTACAGAAGTCATGTCAATGTTATTCTGCTTTCTATTTGTTACTATACAATTTCAGCTCCATCCCCGTGCTCTCTGGGTGGCACCGTTCTCCCACTGATCATTCCCTCTGTTTCATAGCCAGCCGCATGGGGACTTGTCCAGCTGCAGACAAACTATTATGTCAACAGTCCACATGAAGCTATCAAAACCAGGTCGCTGTAAGGCCACCCGCCAGAGAGATACTGCTCTGCCGCTAACGTGGTTAGGTTGCACTTGGCATTGCCTGCTTTGATGGTCAGACGAGAAACCATCTGCTAGGTGTCCTCCTGATCATAATTGTTCAGTCTAAAAACCAGCCTGAAGAACTTCCAGTTTGGGGTGAAGACCATGGGCCCTCCCTTCTAATACCAGTATCCTGAATCTGAAGATTTGAACACAAAAAGTCACCTCAGGTGACGTCAAAACTGACGTCATTACGACAGCATGGTATGAAAGGTCACGGATGTCGAAATCACATCCGCTAATTTTGAAAGGATTGATAAAAGTGATGGTGTGTGTGTGTGTGGGGGGGGGGGGGGGGGGGGGGGGGTCTGTTTGATCTTTCGTGGTCCCCCACCACACCCTCTACACCGCACCCCCTTCCCCTTTCACCCCTCTCCCTCCATGCCTGCCCCCTCTCCACTCTTCCAGTGGCATTACTCTCAAACCACTCAACCATACACAGCCACACCCAGGTCTGTGCAGTAGCCCCTCATGAGACTGTCCACAGGGAGCAAGCAATATCAGGTCGTCCATGGGACACCTATTATTGGACAGTGCCCAGTCACTTCACTGGTAGTCAGCACTGCCCGTTTCGATCCCACATGTGAGCAACACCAGCTGCTAAGCCCCTGCAGATGACAGTGATTGCTAAGTTGGCGGAGCCAGCGTGAACGAGCATCCCCCTGCGTCACTGCGTCCACCCAGTGACAGTGCCATGACCTTGCCAGTACTGACCAGTCCCTGCGTCCGTCCAGTGACAGTGCCTTGACCTTGCCAGTACTGACCAGTCACTGCGTCCATCCAGTGATAGTGCGTGCCCATGAGCTTGCCAGTACTGACCAGTCACTGCGTCCATCCAGTGACAGTGCCCTTGACCTTGCCAGTACTGACCAGTCACTGCGTCCATCCAGTGATAGTGCGTACCCATGAGCTTGCCAGTACTGACCAGTCCCTGCGTCCACCCAGTGACAGTGCCCTTGACCTTGCCAGTAGTACTGACCAGTCCCTGCGTCCATCCAGTGACAGTGCGTGCCCATGACCTTGCCGGCACTGACCAGGTTGGAACGAACTCACCATGACATGCCGTGGACAGGAAATCAAAACTGAAGACATCATGACAACGGAGCATGAATGGATACAGAATCCGAGACGTTTTTGATGATGATCAATGGAGGGGGGTGAAGAAGACGCTATGAAGTTCCATTCTGGTCTAAGACTGCATGACGGGGCTGTACTCTATGCTTTCTTCCCTGATGTATGATGGCAAGTGTAACGATAGTGAAATTATATTGCTTTATTATGGTCCAAAACTATGTGACATGACCCAAGAGCATCTTCTACAGTGAGCTGCAACAAGGAAAGCGTTCCCATGGAGGTCGGAAGAAACGCTTCAAAGACACTCTCAACACATCCTTGAAAGCGTTTAACATCAACCCTGACACGTGGGAACAAACTGCTATGGATCGAGCGAGATGGCGCCACTCTCTCCACAGAGGTGCCAATGTACGTGAAGAAAGGAGGACAGCTGCAGCGCGACAAAAGAGACAGACAAGAAGACCTGCGTCAGCAGTCAAGAGCAGGTCTCCCAAATTCCCTGCCCAAGCTGTCACATTCCGTGCACGCATCGGCTTGATCAACCACCTGCGTATCCACACATCATCTAACAACATGCCCCTCACCTCTCCTTCCCCCCCCCCCCTCAAACCCCAGGATGACTTGAAGTGGTTCTCGTCGACTCCACGGACGAACAACATGGTCCGAAACTACATGACAGCGATGTACTCTATGCTTCTTTTCATAAGTTGTCATGTGGGTTCGCCGGGTCTAGGACACGCTAACATTTGAGCAGCTGGTAAATCCACGGTGAGCAATAGTCTGAGAGCTGCATCCATACCGTGATGACAGTGACCCTGTGTTCCCAGTGCACTCTCCACAGCCTGAGTAACCTGAACCCGCTTCTTCCACCTTCTTACCCTCCCACCGCCCCCCCCCCCCCCCCCCCCCCCCCCGCACATCCATCCCCATCCCCTTTCCACCAGCACGCAAACACACACTCACAATCGAAGTGTAGATGGTTCCAATCGTACCAACGACGGCCAGAGACACCCACAGTGGCAGTCCTGCCACTGACAGAGAAGAAAACCATTCAGAAAATGTCTGATTCGACAGGCATTTGTTTCGTCAAAATCGTTCTATGATACATCCAAGTAGGATGATTTGCTAACAAATCCAGCTTAGCCAATGCAAAAGACCTTAGAGGTCACATTTCGTGGTCTGCTGATGGTCCTTCTGATGAGGCGAGAACTCTACTGAAGCGTGCAGTTTATATGAGGGCTGCGGTCGAAAGAGTTGTACCCTTCTAAACTATGTAGGCAATAGTTAGTTTTCAATAACAGTCACATAGATACAAGCAGGTCTGTAAAAACCAGTAGAAATGTGACGTAATTTCAAACTTTGTGCATTTTTTCAGACAAATTAGGAAAAATAAAAGTACGTGCTTTAACATTCTCTTCGGACGGGAAAAAAAAAAGTAAAATAAAAAAAAAAAGAAAGAAAACTGAGCCTTTCTATGGATTATGTGCCGACGCTACAGTTCTCGAGCGGCATTATTGATGCGAATGGGCAGTAAATAACGAACATGTTGCGTAAACTCCTGCTCCAAGGATGATACAATCACACGACCCTAACTCGGAAAGAATGCTGCATACAACACCCCATCACCTAGCAGATATGCCAACACAGAGCGCACAGAACGGACAAGGGGACATCTCCATGTAACTTTTCCATTCATGCCAATGAACACTGACTAATACGAAGGTAAACATCCGGATCCTTTACCCACCTCCCCCTCTCTAACAGTGCGGGAGTGAGAAGAGGATTAATAACACATGAGCTTGCAGCTCTACCATTACCTACCTGCCTGCAAGACCAGGGCTGGACTGTACAGGACGATGGCCATGTACAGGACCTGAAGAGGAATAAGAGTCACATGAATGTTACATCTGACGCTGTCTTTGTTACTGTCTGTTTTTGTAATTACCACATCAAAACTAGTAAATATGGTGAAATCAACATTTTGCATCAAGATTGCTTTGTGTGGACTAAACCCAGTTTATTGTCATGTTAACCTAAGGTTTTACGGTGTGCATTCAGATTCAGATTCAGATCCAGAAAACTTTATTATCTCTCGTTAAAAGAGAAATTACATTCGTGACCGCTGCCCGACATACATATTTATAGTTACAAACGTGACACTGAAAATTAAAATTACTTTCAAACAAAAAAACATGCGTGTATCACCAAAATGGGAATTTCAATCTTTCTCCTTTTTGGTAGTGCAAATAAAGCATGCACTCAGCCACTCATAATTATATTGAGCCACTCGAGTTGTCCAAGCTACAGTCATTGAGCCACCGGGTAGCCACGTCTTGAGGTTTATCTTTTGGACCCTGATCTTGTCCATCTCTTCGTGGCGTCTAGATTTCTTTGGAGGTGTTTTTCTGTTGGGTAGTTTTGCTCCATAGGCGTCTCTACATGTGGCATACACAATGTTCCCATATGTGGCTAGTTTGTGTTCCAGGGTGCTTTTCCCTATCAGTGCATCGAGTCTTTGGACGATTTTTGTTTCTCCCAATCTTCAGTCTCGTTTGCTTGTGGCAGGTTGAGTTTCAGGCGCCTGGCATCGAGGGCCTGTGCAAATTCCTCATCCGAACCAACAGCGTGGATGTCCTTGGCACTGTGGTTTAAATCCTGGCCTTGGTCTTCCGACGTCTTAGCTGCTGATGCAGTGCGCTGCTGCTCATTCAGATGAGTCTTCACACATCCCATCTTTGTTCTGTGGATCTTCATGCCACGGGTGGTAGCGACCACACTTTCCACAGACACATGGATATTCCCATTTGGTCCATGTTCAAAGTCCGTTTGTGATTTGCAGTCGTGATTGGTTGAGCACCGATGGATTCATCATTCTCTCCCCCTTTCGGTGAATCCTGGGAGCATCTTTTCCTTTTGTTTTTTTTACGAACTACTTCCGTGAGCGGCTTCGTCTTCCGTCGAGTCGACGTGTGTTCTTCTGTTGTGTGGGAGTTCCAGGAAGTATTCCACGAACTGCTGCCGTGAGTGGTTTCTGAATGTGTGAGGACTGTGTGACTAGGGCCAGATGCGGCCAAGTGCATAAACTTTGGTGACACTGCTGTGGGTGCCAGCTTGGTTTGATGTGACATTATAGTATTTAGTGTCGTTGTGCGCCCTTTACCACCAAGGCGAGAACTTTATGATGTGCCTGTTTATGCTTGTTATGTAATATTTATTTGTTACGATTTGATGGTTCAGGCAGCGAAAGAAAGAAAAAAAAAACTTTTGCCTGGCTATCTGTCGTGTGGTGTGTGTGTGTGTGGGGAAAAGTCGTGCACGCATCCAAACTTCTTAAGGTGAGAGTCCGACAGCAAAACACGCACCGCACATCATCCGTAACAACCGGATATGATATGATGATAATGAATACTTATATAGCGCGCCTATTCTCGGCTAGACGCCAAGCTCTAAGCGCTTTACAATCAACACTCGTTTACACAACGGGCTGCCTACCTGGGTAGTGCCGACTGAAGAGCTGCCAGCTGGCGCTTCATTAAGTCGTTTCCCGTGTCATCCAGTCAGTATCGTTCAATATCGATCACTCATTTTTCCTTACTTCCTTCATTCTTTCCATTTTCTCACTCAGGGTGCATGTTATGTGTAACGTGTCGTCCATACCAACGGCCAAACTGGCCTACTCTTCCGAATGTTGGTGATGGGATTTTACGTGTGTGCAAGATGTTATGCGTGCGTTCACACACGGAACCTCGGTTTATAGTCTCATTCGAAGGACTGTATGGGAAATGGAGTCAGAACCAATGTTAACTCCGAGGGAAAAATCCCCCTGTACCGAAACGCCCTGGCGGAGGTTCGAACCCGCAACCCCAGGATCACCAAGATTGCGAGTCAGGCGCTCTACCAACTGAGCTATTCCGGCTCCCATAATCCGTAATAATGTCTGTCACAGGTTTTGTCAATGATCTGGCTCAAGTGGGTTTTTCGCTGTAAGTTTCTTTTAACAGAAAAACAAATCGCGCTGTGTGCGAATGGGACCGTGTAAAGTATGTCCACTGGGCACACATCTCGATTGAGGTATGGCTGAACCTTCAGAGGGAGCAGACCTTCAGCCTGTCCACCATCTGTCCGTGCCTCAGGGTCCACGGGTCGGCTTCATGCTTTGTGTGATTAGGGACCTCGAAGATTCCAATCCAAAACCGTTTCAACATTCTCATTTTGTTTGGGGTTTTGGTTTTCCTTTTTTTTTAAAAAGTCATTTTAAAATGTATTAAAACTTAACCATTTGATCAAGATTTCCGTTGCCGACCACCTTTCCTTTCCTTGCACGCTGAGTCATTAATCAGCAGCAAAGTGTTGAAAGAGCTGCTTGTCTTGCAGCTCAGTGCATATATCAAGGCAGTAGATCTTCTCGTGCTTTGCAGCCCATGTAGAAGTGATGTGCGTCAGCTGGAGGATTTACTTTGTGGTGTTTTTCTTTTTTGTGCCTCCGGAGCACGGAGGTGCCTCATTGTAAGTAATTTTCTATATTTGTACTTGAGGCGCATAGGGCCTGCTTCCTTTCTCCGCTATAATTGTCGTCTTTCCCTTAATTTCCTTCTGTTTGTGTCTGTTTCTTTTTTGTTTCCGAGTTTGTTTTTTCCTTTTTTTTTCGTTTTCCTTTTATGTCTTTCATCATAAGGGATTCCACTTTCTTTACTCAACAAAAAAGAGACGGCGCTGTGTTTGTTTGTACGTCTACCGTCTTGCATCTGGTTTCCTTGAACTGTTTGTGGTTTGTTGTAAACATTTGTTATTGTTCGAGTATTTTGGCATGTTGATTCATGGACACAAACATGGACACCAACGTGAACAACGCCGGAAATATTTAACAAGTCGGGCATATTGCATGAGATACAAGAAATGAAAAACAATGTCAAAACTGTGCAAGTGCAACCTGCAGACGAGCTTAACGAACGAACAAACAAGCAAGCAAACAAACAAACAAACAAAGAAAAGTAATTTTTTTTTTTTTTTTATAAACAAAGTTTGAATTCAAAAGCTCCGTGCGTCAAGATTATGCTTTTTACCTCCAAACATAGTAAAACAACTCTATGTTGCGTTTCACTACCCCCCCCCCCCCCCCCCCCCCCCCCTCCTCAAACCTGTCTGGAAATAGGGATAACTCCTATAGAGCGGCTCATCAAATACTGCTTTGTCTCTTTGAATTAATTCTCCTGGTGGGGGGAGATTATGAGCCAGAAAAAGGATAAAAGTTTGTACTTGTCTCAAATGACTTTCCCTTCTCAGAGAAAAAATGTTTTTGCAAACGATTCCCTCTGGCGCTGGTCATGCTTTGTACACCACCTTCTCTCCTTCCAGTCCGGACTGGCATTTGTGGCTGGTGCGTGGAAGAAAGCTTTAGTCCATTTACTGTGGGAGATTTCCGCCCGTACAACAGTGGTCTTAGGGTTGTAGGATTTGTTCCATAGAGATGACGGGTGGCGGCGGGAGGGGGAAGGGGGGTGTTCCCTGCCTCGTGGTCGAAAGTGTACTGAGCCACTCAGCCACTTGTTTTCTTGAAGCTGGTCTGCGCACTAGGACGTAGCACACATAGAGCTTTCTGTTTCACCCTTTCCTGTAAACGTTTTGAAAGGAACGAACCCGGAAAATACGCTTCTTTCCTTCAGACAATCCCCAATACATTGGCAAATTCTTTTTCTTCGACGTCATCGCGTCCATCGCTGGAGGAATCAGTTGGTCTGAAAGCTTTCTGCCTGGCACCCTGTCGGGTACTTACAAGGTTCAGTGCCAGGGACGGTTGCCGGATCATTGTCTGTGGGCTGCTCTGTGTTTGTGGTTGATTGTATGGTGTGACTTGACAGCACAATTCTCTAATTCACTGCTCATAGAAAAAGGCTTTGTTGCCCAGAATATGTTATATGTTGAGTGCTAGCCGTTGGTTTGTTAGTGCAGGAGAGATATTTGTGTTTTGTACTTGTCTCAAATGACTTTCCCTTCTCAGAGAAAAAATGTTTTTGCAAACGATTCCCTCTGGCGCTGGTCATGCTTTGTACACCACCTTCTCTCCTTCCAGTCCGGACTGGCATTTGTGGCTGGTGCGTGGAAGAAAGCTTTAGTCCATTTACTGTGGGAGATTTCCGCCCGTACAACAGTGGTCTTAGGGTTGTAGGATTTGTTCCATAGAGATGACGGGTGGCGGCGGGAGGGGGAAGGGGGGTGTTCCCTGCCTCGTGGTCGAAAGTGTACTGAGCCACTCAGCCACTTTGTTTTCTTGAAGCTGGTCTGCGCACTAGGACGTAGCACACATAGAGCTTTCTGTTTCACCCTTTCCTGTAAACGTTTTGAAAGGAACGAACCCGGAAAATACGCTTCTTTCCTTCAGACAATCCCCAATACATTGGCAAATTCTTTTTCTTCGACGTCATCGCGTCCATCGCTGGAGGAATCAGTTGGTCTGAAAGCTTTCTGCCTGGCACCCTGTCGGGTACTTACAAGGTTCAGTGCCAGGGACGGTTGCCGGATCATTGTCTGTGGGCTGCTCTGTGTTTGTGGTTGATTGTATGGTGTGACTTGACAGCACAATTCTCTAATTCACTGCTCATAGAAAAGGCTTTGTTGCCCAGAATATGTTATATGTTGAGTGCTAGCCGTTGGTTTGTTAGTGCAGGAGAGATATCTTTCGGCTCCAGTCTCAGCAAAGATGGAATTGTCTTTGTACGTACGTATACACAGAGAGGAACGTCGTGACATCGCCTTTCTGTGTCATGGATTTTACGATTTCACGTACAATAGACCCTTACCAGACTTTATGTAAGGTACCAATAACACCTTCTCTGGAGTGGGTTTTCTCACAGTGTTTTACACTGGACATTTACAACTTTGTCTACAAATGACCATTACCACCTTAATAAAAAAAGAAATGGTGGATTTATACCATCTTGTCCTACTATACAGTGGCCAGTATAGGGAAGGGGGCTTTGAGATACATGCACGTTAATTTGCAAGCATCTATACGTTTGCCCTTTGATGGGGAACATGTACGTTTGTGTTTGCACAGAATTATATATATATATATATATATATATATGTGTGTGTGTGTGTGTGTGTGTGTGTGTGTGTGTGTGTGTGTGTGCGTGCGTGCGTGCGTGCGAGTGTGTATGTGTGTGTGTGTGTGTGTGTGTGTGTGTGTGTGTGTGTGTGTGTGTGTGTGTGTGTGTGTGTGTATGTGTGTGTGTGTGCATGCGTGCGTGTATATAGATAGACAGACAGACAGACAGACAGATAGATGGGCATGGATATACAGTTACGTGCTTCAAGTGTACATTGTAATTGTGTTCACTGATAAACATACAGGTGTCCGTGTGCACCTACCAGTTGTGTCATCCCTAGGCAGGTGACAAGTGTTTTGATGACTTGGGATTTGAACCTGAGCAGCAGGTACTGGTAAACACTGGTGAGACGCAGGGGGTGGATGAGGGGTACGACAGTGAAGATGCCCACAACATACGCCAGACAGATGCCCACGTACATGTAGAACACCATGGTGCCGGTGTTGTAGACGTCAGAGGGATGACCGATCAGAGAGATGGCTGACATGTAGCTGATGAACAGCGACAGACACACCGGAGCCAGGCCCATCTGACGGTCCCCTACCAGGTACTGATCCTGGAGTAGACACAGAAGATGTGCAGCTGATTTCTCTCTGTTCTAATCAAAATCATTGTCTTTGAAACAAAGACTCACAGAGACCTGAAGACCTGCACTGAAACTGACAGCACCGAGTTCTCTTCTACCACCTGTCTGCAACAGCCTTGAAACTTGTGCACAGGAAAGCAGCACCGCACACACCACACTACACCATACCATACCGTTCTTACTCTACCTTATTGCACCATACTGTTCCGCGCCATACTATACCATACGGTGATATAGAACACCATATCACAATACACAATACCGCATCTTACCATACCATACCATACCATACCATACCATACCGTACCGTACCGTACCATACTGTACCATACCACACCATGTCATACCATGTCATACCATACCATACCGTACCGTACCGTACCATACCGTACCACACTGTACCATACACACCCATGTCATACCATACCATACCATACTATACCGTACCATTTCATGGTATACCACTCTGCATTACTACTGCGGCAAAATTCTTTCAAGGGGCATGTTCCCTGCAATCCATGAGCATTTGCCCTCCTTGATGCAGCACTGGTATCAAACACAAGCGAAAGAACAAAACCCACGTATCTTGTTTCATTGTTGTTGATTTCTGAGCCTCTGGAAGAACAACAGAACTCAATCTACGCAGCACATCAGACAAAATACTGTAGTTGCTCCTTCAGAGCCACTCAGGCACTCCAGCTGCTTTCCTGCTATTGTGATAGTACAGCAGTGAAGAAACCAACAGATCCAAAGGTGGGCAGCACGCGAAACACAAACAGACTGTGAGCTGTCCACTCCATGGAGAGGTGAGGACCATCGTGTGCAGCAGGTCAACATCAGCATGCAAGGTCCATGGTCCGTTAGGAGTGGCCACTGGACCCGGGCCACCAGCCGGCAGAGAGCCCACCCCATTCCTCTTTCCAAGATTAACAGCATGCCACTGCCACTTCCTGTCGCTCTGCACTGTCCAGGGGAGCCTTCTGCTGACGACTGAGGCATAGACCACCTGACTCCATCCTGACGACTGAGGCATCGACCATCTGACTCCATCCTGACGACTGAGGCATAGACCATCTGACTCCATCCTGACTGACGACTGAGGCATCGACCATCTGACTCCATCCTGACGAAGGAGACATAGACCATCTGACTCCATCCCGAATGAGGCATCGACCACCTGATTCCATCCTGACGACTGAGGCATCGACCATCTGACTCCATCCTGAATGAGGCATCGACCATCTGACTCCATCCTGAATGAGGCATCGACCATCTGACTCCATCCTGACGAATGAGGCATCGACCATCTGACTCCATCCTGAATGAGGCATCGACCATCTGACTCCATCCTGACGAATGAGGCATCGACCATCTGACTCCATCCCGTGTCCAGTGCAGCAGACTTCTGTTACACAGAAATCTGAGGGGGACCAGTTGAATACCAGGCTGTCTGCAGGGTACTCTCTGTCCTAAAGACTAGTTTAGTATATATAGCATAATCGAGGGACATGAACACATTACAAGGTCAAACGTTTTGTACTTGTAATCATGTAAACCAGAAGTCAAGTCAAATTATGAAACAGACACGTGACCATTGTGAAAAAAAATAGCAACAACATCGATGTCACACGACCGTACTTATACGCATACACCATGCCTACATAGACACGCTGTGATCATCCGCACACAGCGCAAGCTGACTCCATTCACTTATGTAAAGATCAAAGCAATATTTCTTTTCATTCCTCCTCTGTGATATATAAAACAATTATAACAATCATTTTATTCATTCTTGATTTTCTTTGAGTATTTTTTACAGACCAACTTATTAATGCAAAATGGAAAACAACTATATATGTATATATTTAGACACGTGTATTATTTTTCTTTTATACCCCCTTCTTCTTCCGAAACAGAGCCGGCCGTTTAGACGTAGAGGCTCTGCGTTGTGGCGTTGTCGCTTTGATGTGTCTCAGGCTTAGTTGGTTTAACGAAATGATTTTAAAACTATGTACATGGGTTGATGGGGGGGGGGGGGGTGGGGGGTTCGAGGAGAGACTGGGGGTGGCTGCAGGTAGTGGGGACTGCAGCTCAGGCGGCTCCTGAACGCCTCCAGTGTGGGTGCTGACGTGGTGGTGGTTGGTAATTGGTTCCACTCCCTGATGGTGCGGGGAAAGAAGGAGTGGTACAGAACTGGATGGGGTACCCGCTTCTGGTAGATTTTCTGTGTGCCTCTGGTCCGTTTGTCTGAAGGGCGGTAGAATGTGGTGGGGTTGAGGTCTACCAGCCCGTTGTGAATACGGTAGAGCATCGTAAGCCTGTTATGGTGCTGACACTCTTCGAGGCTGTCCCACTTGAGGTGTTCAAGCAGCCGTGTCACGGCGCCTTGTGTCCTGTCGTGGAAATTATTGCAGGCGTATCTCGCTGCTCTCCTCTGAACCTTCTCCAGCAGCTGGGTGGGTGTTTGTTGTAGGTGTGGATCCCATACGGTGGAACTGTATTCCAGTGTAGGTCTGACCATGGTGGTGTACGTGGCAGCTTTGATCTCTTGGGTGCAGTCCCTGAAGTTTCTTCTGAGAAAGCCCACTGTTTCTGTTGCCTTTGGCTGCCACTGTTTCCACGTGTCGGGTCCAGGAAAGATCATCCGCCATGGTCACGCCTAGGTACTTACTGGAGCTCACCGTGTCCAGTGTTTGTCTGTGAAGGGTATAGGCTGTCTGTATAATTCGCTTGTGTCTTCTTGGAGAGACTCGGATGGTGTTGCACTTGCTTGCATTGAAGCTCATTTGCCAAATGTTCTCTCAGTCTTCCAAGTGAGTGAGGTCGGCTTGTAGCAAGACTTGGTTCTGGCGACTGCAGATCTTCCTGTAGAGGAGACTGTCATCTGCGAACAACCTGGTGTGTGAAGCCTTGACTACATCCGGCAGATCGTTAATATAGGCTAAAAATTGCAGCGGCCCCAGCACGGTGCCTAGAGGGACTCCCGATAGTACTGCAGCAGGGGACGAGTGTCTACCTTCGAGGGCAACTTGGTGGCTTCTGCCGGTGAGGAACGCCTGGATCCAGCCGAGTGTGTCGTTCCTCACTCCGTAGTAGTACGCAGTTTGCTCAGTAGACGACGATGCGGTACCTTATCGAAGGCCTTAGAAAAATCGAGCAACACTACGTCCACCTGATTCCCCCCGGCTAGGTTTCTGGCAATGTCGTGGATGGTTGAAATCAGCTGTGTCTCACATGACCTTTGTTTTCTGAAACCATATGTGTGTGTGTGTATGTATATATATATATATATATATATATATATATATATATATATATATATATATGTGTGTGTGTGTGTGTGTGTGTGTGTGTGTGTGTGTGTTATTTTTTCTTTCTTTAAAATTGTGATGCTCACATCACTGATACAACTCACAGATTCACTCAACGCCTTTCGTGGCTGTTTTGTCCCTTTTCACAATCAGGGTGCCTGACAGTCACCAGATTGTTTCACGCCATTCACATCCAGCAGTCCCTTTACACAATAGGGAGCTTAACAAACTTCAAAAAATCTCTAGCGGCGTCTTTGACATACTTCAACAACAACACAACACACATATTACAACTTTTTTTTTCATTACGCTGATTAATCACACTGTCACCTTTTGGCAAATGTCGGGATTTCTTCACTGTCTTTTCACTCGTTTACAGAAACATCTCAAAAGGATGTCTACCCTTTTACAAATTTGAGGGTTTGTTTCCACATCTTAGGCATAAACATATAATGACTTTCGAGAGCGTGGTATTTTTCCATCCATGAGAGCGTAATTATAAGGTTCTTCAAAGTTCACGGGAGTAGTTGTGTCAGTCTTGTCTGGCACCTCAGTCTAACAAGCGTCGTGACCGGCGTAACTCTGATTTACCACATCACAGAAACAGGGTTCTCGTCGGAAAGCTGACAAGAAAGTTATACTAAAGTAAATGAAAAACGTTAGACTCACTACGGTAGCGAACACATACCTATCTGATGTGCGAATGGGGTACAATTTGGAAATCATTTCAAAGTCCGATTTTTTAATAGAATTACCAAACGTTCACCCATCAGAATTTACCGTGTTATCTGCACAAACTCACCAACACGAGTTCGGCAATACAGATAAGCTTGAGAATTTTGTCTGAAAAAATGAATGATAACTTTTTTTTTTAACTATGCGCCACTGGCTCTCTCTCTCTCTCTCTCTCTCTCTCTTTAAAATTTTTCCGCCAACACTCTCTTTTCTTATACAAATCCTTGAGCGACACTCAGGTAAAATTGATCGACGATAGAACCCTTTACACTACGGTTCAACCCTAGAAGACTCAAGTATAGCCTAGTTAAATGATAAACAATAACGTTTTACGTTGTCCGTTCATTTATCATGCGCACTTCTCTTGACAGGGCTTGTCTCCCTTTGTCAAACAAACAAATATTCCTTGCTTTTATGGGAATGATATGTCACGTCATAGGCCTTCATTTGGTGACTGTCAGGAACTGTGGCAAAGTTCCTGGTGGTTTCATGGGTATTAATCTGTGAAAAGAATATGTTGATGGAAAGCATAGCTCTCTGACACCAGTCGTGGACACCGTACAACATTTATGCATGGCGAGAAGTCAGCAAATGACACAGGTGACTGGTCTATCCCCTGTAGGATGATCTGCTGAATGACAGGACAGACTGGTCGACAGTGTCATGCATAGAGGCGCTGGTAAGGGGCGCGTGCCTCATAGTTTTTCTTTGGACTCGGGGAAGTGTCAGCAGTGGACATGAAGTATGGTCCACGACTGGCCTGTGATACGCTTCGCGAAGCCCCAGGTCAAATATGGTGAAAGGAAAGGAAAAAGAGAAAAAAAATGAGGATTGATATTCTAAAGGCGACATTACTTTCTAAAACAATCATTAAAGCATGATTGCTTTGCTTTTTTCGGAAATTTTTTTTCCCCAGGTAGACTGGGAACGTGTAATTTACTTTTTATTGAGAGGGGCACAGGCTCAGTTTGTTGTACGTCGACGAGAGGTCACAGAGGTTAAAAAGATTTTGTGGCCGGCTGACGCCAATACCAGGAATCAGACTGGGAGTACCAGGGAACTCTGTAAACCAAGAATCAGACTGTTGTAGGGATGTGAGGACCAGGGAACTCTGTAAACCAGGAATCAGACTGTTATAGGGATCTGAGGGACAGAGAACTCTATTAACCAGGAATCAGACTGTTATAGGGATGTGAGGACCAGGGAACTCTATAAACCAGGAATCAGACTGTTAAAGGGATGTGAGGACCAGGGAACTCTGTAAACCAGGAATCAGACTGTTATAGGGATGTGAGGACCAGGGAACTCTATAAACCAGGAATCAGACTGTTGTAGGGGATGTGAGGACCGGAGAACTCTATAAACCAGGAATCAGACTGTTATAGGGATGTGAGGACCAGGGAACTCTATAAACCAGGAATCAGACTGTTATAGGGATGTGAGGACCGGTGAACTCTATAAACCAGGAATCAGACTGTTATAGGGATGTGAGGACCAGGGAACTCTGTAAACCAGGAATCAGACTGTTATAGGGATTTGAGGACCAGGGAACTCTATAAACCAGGAATCAGACTGTTATAGGGATGTGAGGACCGGGGAACTCTGTAAACCGGGAATCCGACAGGGATATGGGTATGAAGACCAGGGAACTATGTAAACCAGGAACCAGCCAGGGATATGGGTACGAGGACCAGGGAACTATGTAAACCAGGAACCAGACAGGGATATGGGTACGAGGACCAGGGAACTATGTAAACCAGGAACCAGACAGGGATATGGGTATGAGGACCAGGGAACTATGTAAACCAGGAACCAGACAGGGATATGGGTATAAAGACCAGGGAACTATGTAAACCAGGAACCAGCCAGGGATATGGGTACGAGGACCAGGGAACTATGTAAAACCAGGAACCAGACAGGGATATGGGTATGAGGACCAGGGAACTCGGCAGAAATAAATATGTGTGTGGCACTGTTTGAAGCCAAACTTTGCGGGGAAAAAAGTTAGTCCATGACGACCTTGTTAATGTGTTGAATTGAAACAAGTAGGTGTTATTGCGTGAAACGATAATATACAATGTTTTATGTATATAATGCAAAAAACAATAGTTATCAAGTAAAAGTGGAGGGGGGGTGGAGGCTCTCTTCTGTGTGTCCGACTGCGAGGGGTGGGGGTATCGGCGTTCATGACAAATACACATTATGTCCATTCAACTCATAGTAGTAGATTCCAACAACAGCAACAACAAAAACCAGTCATGCATGGGTTAATAGCGGTTACAGATGAGTTGTGACAGGTTTCATTTGGATGACTGTGACAGGCTTCATTTGGATGACTGGAAGATCTGGTTAACAAAGCCTACACCAGATCCAACTGGTGAGTATGAGTAACGCGTAATGACCGTGGATATCACTCTCTAAAATCAGCAGAGCGAAACTCGTTGTTCGTCACTGAGAGGGTTTTTTTCATTCCTTTGTGACAAACGGGGAATGCAGTTCATTATTGCGTGATTGTCATCGCCTCGACGTGACGCCTCTTACAGCAGTCAACACGCGTTCCACTCATGAAAAGGCTGCATGTGTCAGCTCGTTCACGCTTGGTTCACCAAACGAGAATTGTATTCACGAATTAGTTCATTTACCTGTTTTCTGTGCTGTGAAATAACCGCCTGGAAAGGAATATGATCAAATACTTCGGCCTCCCGTTTTTGTAGAGTGGTTTTGCTCCAGTTACACTACTGTCTGGGATTTTTTTACCTTCAGTGGTAGGACTTTGCTTGGAAGCAATTTCTGTTTGTTCCCTGTCGCGCTCTACAGAAAATTGTTTCCCTTTTTTCGTGCAGATTCAGTTTGAACCAGCCGCATTTTTTGTAAATCAATGTTGTTCCGTTTGAGAAAGCAAACAGCGTTTGTTGATGGAGTGGCAAAACATTGAAACCTCCAGTGTTTGCGAAGATTTCCGTCTGAACAAGACATGGTCTCGGGCTCATAGAATTAGTTCACGTGCGGGAAGGGGTGGGGGTGGGGGTTGGGGTGGGAGCAAACCAGAATTCTTCCTTTCGCTTCAAACAGCGCTGATTCAGTCACGCAAGCAAGATGAAAAGTGGGACTGACAGAGCAATGAACTTGGAATGGTTTGCGCCATGAAATTGAGCTTGAATAGATACTGGGTGGAAATTGTGGGGGTGAGGTGGAGGCGGAAGGGGTCATTGAATTTTTTTTTTAGAACAGTGAAAAAAGTTATTTAATCTGATATGGACGTGTTCGGGATGTCATTTGAAACCCAGATACAACCAATGTTGACATACGCATCAGAGCTCTGGGTTTGTAAGATAACGCTCGTAAGAAAAAGGTTCATACTTGTACAGTAAAATGTATTATGCATGTACTGCTAAATGTATTACTGGTTTATCGGTCACAGGGAGTTTCATTGAATAAGGATTCAGATTAATTCATTCACCTACAACGAACTCTGAGTCAGGCTTCAAAGATGTTCCTGAAGCAATATAATCGGGGAAACACTAACTAGGTCTACTGTGTGAAGAAAATATTGAGAGATTTTTTTTACTGTAATGTTTGGCCTTCTCAAGCCGTAGTCAAGAACGGGGCAGTTTATTTCTAAACGAAGAGCTTTTAGTTTGTTCTTGTAGACAACACTGGCATGCTAGTTTGGATGGAAACGAAAAATACAATTTTTTTTTAGAAAGTAATTATAAAATAGAAAAATATTTTGCACTTGGATGTAATTTATTGAAATTTCGAACTATATCGCTGGGGCTCGATGGAAAAAAGAATGGTTGGAATCATCGGATACTACAAGAAGTCTGGTGCGTGTCGAGAGCACAGTGCAAAGAATGAAGCTGACGTGTTGGACCATGCCCTGTGCATGCCAACAGTCCAAAGAAATGCGGAATGGTCCGTAATCTTGCACTGGGGGAAAAATCTCAAAGCAATTCTGTAAAGTGAAAAACAGCAAAAACACAACACCATGTGCAAAATGCATTGCAGAAGCAAGCCACCTACGGAAAAAAAAATGACAAATTAATTTTGAGCCAAGTTTGTGACACTTTGTTCTGTGTTGTGCGTAGCCTGATGGTCGAATATTGTGTGTGTGTGTGTGTGTGTGTGTGTGTGTGTGTGTGTGTGTGAGAGAGAGAGAGAGAGAGAGAGAGAGAGAGAGAGAGAGAGAGAGAGAGAGAGAACACTGAACATTTTTATGTCATTAGCCAAAGAGCTTGGTGACATGGGAGCTGCAAAGCAAAAGAAAAACAAAAATCCAAAAGCAAACTTGAATCATACAACGCTTGCATTCCAAGCACAGTAAGCCTGAAAACCGATTCGAAGAATTCGCAATGTGTTGGCAACCAAAGTGTCGTACAGTGTCCTTTACGGAGAGAGAGAGAGAGAGAGAGAGAGAGAGAGAGAGAGAGAGAGAGAGAGAGAGAGAGAGAGATTTTTGTGTTTTTTTTATGGTTTTCTTTTCGGGCTTTTTTTTTTTTTTTTTTTGTTTTGTTTTTTTTTTTTTTTCGTCGTTACTTTCTTTTTGGAATTAAAAAACTGAGACCCCAGATGAAAAATTCGATAAAAGGCTGGCACAGGCAAAACGTATGACTTAGAGACTCCTATGGCAGTGGTATGTCATGGAGAGACAGAGACAGGGCAGCCACAGTGAAGAGACAGAGACAGGGCAGCCACAGTGGAGAGACAGAGACAAGGGCAGCTAAGGTGGCGACTGAAGATGCTGAGGCGGAGAGTACAGGCGAGTTGGAACACGCCCAAACAGACCAGCTGCTGAACAAAGCGAGGCAGAGAGGACAGGCGAGTTGGAACAAGCCCAAACAGACCAGCTGAACAAAGCGAGGCTGAGAGGACAGGCGAGTTGGAACAAGCCAAACAGACCAGCTGAACAAAGCGAGGCGGATAGAAAGACAGATACAGAGACGGCAGACTGCAGATATGAAAAAGCCGCAATGACAAAGAAAGGGATCATGACTTATCTGGACCGCATGTAACTACTGAAAGTAAATTCCAACAGGAGTGTGAACTTAAACCTGGAACTCCAAAAGCAGTCTACTGAAGTTAATAACGTTCTTCTTCCTTCCACTAACACTGCCATAGACTGGCCCCAAGAATATTCAAAGGCATTCAGTTTCTAAAGAAGTGACAATTGATCTGTTTTTGTTGTGTGGGTCCTGGGCCCATGCATTGCTTTGCAGTGGAATAAAGAGTAGCGGCCAGTTGACTTCGCAGCCTGTCTTTCAAAGTGTGCTTTCACGTTCTTCCACTCTGCGTGCGTCTTGTCCTGTTTGTTACGAAGACTCAAAGGAACATTGCAGGACAAAGTTCCAACGTACAGCTCACTCACTTCTTGTCAGATTTCCCCCCCCCAGCTCAGCCTTTCTCCTAGCATTCTTTCCTCGCTTGCCCGCCTGCACCCCAAAAATGTCTGTGGTAATGGTCACCTTTTGCAAGATGTCTAAAGGATTAAATCACCTCCTTCGTGAGCGGCAAGTTCATTCAGACAGACAGTTTCTTCAAGAAAAACAACTTCACTTATGCTAGGTATATACGTAAGGCGGTCGAGTTCGATCCACAGGCTAAACTTGACAAAGCAGTTGCTCGCAGGTGACCACTCACATTTTTCTGCGAGTATTGCATAGGTGAGGTTATTCCCACCACTGACCTCTTCATCTTCGCAGGGTGGAAGTGACTGGCATAATTCGTTCAAGGGACGTGGTTGTTTCCAGGAAAACAGTCTTCTTGCCAGAGATTTTCAAAGCCGGTCTGCTCTGTTGTCTCTTGTCCTCTTTTTTTCTCCTGTCTTTCCTTTCACTCAGTCTTCCAGTAGAACTATCATTAGTTAAAGATCTTGTGCTAATTTACCTACCAACAAGGTAACGCTGGAGAATTATTTTGGGGTACGAGTGGGGGGGGGGGGGTTGGAGGGGCGGGGGAATGGGGTTGGGACATCTGAAGCTGTGAGACCCTGTTGAGAGAGAGATGGGGGGGGGGGGGGGGGGGCGAAACGAAACGAAACAAAGCGAAACGAAATTTTATTTCACCATGGTAATGAAATAAGCCAATGTGATTGTTTTTTTTTTTTTTCCCGCCCAGCCCTGGGAAAAAAAAGGAAAACAAACAAACAAACAAACGAAGGTAAATGCACAAATGAGGGACGGGGGGGGGGGGGGGGGGGGGGGGGGGGGGGGACGGACGAAATTAAACAAAGCGAAACGAAATTTTATTTCACCATGGTAATGAGATAAGCCAACGTGATTTTTTTTTTTTTTCCCGCCCAGCCCTGGGGCAAAAGGAAAACAAACAAACAAACAAACAAACAAATGAAGGTAAATGCACATAAGAGGAACAAACAAGAAAATCTAACACAATGCAACGCAATCAACTATTGTAAATACTTCTGACAATGAACGCTATGGATAACATGTGGGCATAGGTAAAAAGGGGGGAAGAGGAAGAAATGGGGCGGATGGGGCGGACTGGGGATAAAGGGAGACTGTAGAGCATATATCACGAGGGAAATTAAATGGAAAAAAGAAACACGCGCGTGCGCGCGCTTTGCTTGATAAGGTAAAATATTTACGTAGACGACGCTGATATGTTATTGACTAGTTGTCTGAGATAGTGATTTTGTTACACGCTGCCTAAAAAGAACCAAGGCTGCATTTTTGTTCAGTATTTGTTGGAAGACAGTTCCAGAGCGTTCCGCCTGAGTAAATAAGACTAGTTTTGAATAGGTCAGCTCTGGGTTGTCGGATTAGTGTATTGTTAGTGTATCTTGATTGATTTAAAGGAAACTTTGCAGTTAATGTAAAAAGTGCAAAACCGTTCATAATTTTATACAACATAATTGCTTTATTGTACTGAAGTTTGTATGTTCAAGGTAGTATTTGAGCTTGATATAGTCCCGTGGAGTTAATGAAGATGATTTCGTAAGTATAATTTCAGAGCTCGCTTATGGACTCTATGTTAAGGTTTTAGCATATTAATACTACAAGAATCATGAAAAGTTGAAGCGTAATCAATAGATGACATATACGCGTGGTAAAAGTGTTTACGCGCGTTTTTATCTAGAAAATGTTTTATTTTTGAAAGCTGGGAGACTTTTTGAGAAACACGTTTGCTTGAATCAGTAATATGAGGTAACCAAGAGAAATTATTGTCCAAGGTGACTCCCAAAACTTTGAGCTTTGACTTCTTCCAGCTGCTGTCACCTGTGTACATACAGGGCACATCAGAAGTTAAATGTCTTTTTTGACGCGAATTTATGATCATATACTTTGCTCTCATTAAGGGACATGTGATCGACTTCAGACCAGTGTTTTTTTTTTTTTGTTGTTTTTTTTTTGTTTTTTTTTTTTTTTGTTTTTTGCTGTCCCAACCTCTGCGCGACTTCAGAGGCAGTGCACCCACGCCGCTCACCTCGATACCCCGTCCACAGCCACAGCCCGGTCGGCTCAGCCGCAGCCCCGGCGCCGGCAATCCACAGGTAGCAGTCAATGTCAAGTCGTCAATCAACCAATGTTCAGATGCGCTGCCGAGTCACTTCGGTGGTGTTCAGTGGCGCCTGTTCTGATCTAACATACGCAGGACACCACCTACTAAGCCCCCTACTGACGACAATAATTGCTTAGTCGCGGAGCCGGCGTGAGTGAGCTCTCCCTCCGGAGGGCGCCACCACGTCCGTCCAACGACAGCCCCCATGGACTCGCCCGATGACCCAGTGACCAAAGACGTGGAGAGGACATCGAAACTGAGGTGACCATGAGAGCAGGGCATGAAGGGCCACAGAACTTGAGGCATTTTTTTTTATGCTGATCGATGAGAATGGGGATGATTAAGATGATGCTACGGATTTCCATTTCGGTCTGAGACTACATGACAGGGCTGTACTCTACGCTTCCTTTCATAATATATCCCGGCGTCAACCAGGCCCGAGAGATACAGGCACCTGCAGTGTTGGTCAGGAAATTTGAGCAACACTCTCAGAAACGCATCCATTAAGTGGATGAAACTCGACTGTGTGGTCCCAGTCTTCCCAACTGAGCCCGCAGCAAACTCAACTCTGGGTAGGAGCCGGTCGGGGCAGAAAAAAACCCACATGACTCTGATGGGATTCGAAACCACGACCTCCCAGCCCGGAGTCCGCGACGCTAACCACTTCGCCACGGCGGAAGTAATTTGAGATCAGTAGCATGAAATGCTTTTGCAAAGTCGATAAAAAGAACACCAGTGAATTACAAATCAATGATATTTACTAAGCATTGGTCTACAAGATTTGTTAGTGCTTTGTGGCAAGAGTCGTTGACTCTAAACCCAGAGTGGTTGGGATGGAGCAGGTCGTATTTTGAAATATGGGACACGAGATGTTTGTTAACATGCTTTTCTAGTGGCTTGGATAGAATAGATATAATTGAAAGGGTCTATAATTTGAAGAACCGTGTACCAGTTTACCTCCAGATTTAGAAAGTGGTATTGATTTGGCTTGTTTGAGAATGTTTGGAAAATTATATTCATCAACGAAAAGATTATGTAAATAGGTCAATGTGTCAGTAATGAGAAGAACACTAAATTTTGGAATGTTTCCATCCAAATCGTCAAGATCGCGAGTACCTGTCTGTTTCATATGTATAAGATGAAAATAAACATAAATCGTCATTGGAGTAATGATTAATTTTGACGTAATAGTTAAAGACTCATAAAAATTTGTCAGCAGTTTTAAGTCAGTATAAGAAAAAATAATTCTTTAAACCATCACAAGAAATACATGCAAAACTACAGATGTTTTGTCTGAATTCTTACGTGTAAGAATATTATGGCCTTCCAAATTGATTTTTTAAGTATCTTTAGGGCCGTTACAAACTAAACTTCTAAAATATTTCTTTTTCTTTTAACTATGGAGCATGCAAGTAACTATTTATTTGCATCTTGAACTCTTCAAACTCTTTACTTTTAAGCAGACTCTCTCTTAACCGCATTGCTTCTGAATTTCATCAACCAAGGAGGTTTAGGCGAGCATTTGACCCTCTTATTTTTTTTTTTAATGGAGTTTTTTTTTGTAGATATCTATGGAAGTTTTATGCCAAAATTCAAAAGCTTAAGAGAGAGAGAGAGAGAGAGAGAGAGAGAGAGAGAGAGACACCTTAGTTTTCTGTCCTCCTTTAAAGATGGCGAAGAAGATTCCAATACCAAGGGCCACAACCAAGGACAGCACGGTGACCAGGTAGTCGGCCCAGTGAAGACGAGGCAGCTCTCCTCCCGCCATTTGTAATGTTGTCTGAATCCTTGTATTGCAATGAAAATAGCGATTAAACGTATCATGATGAAAATAACAAATACATGTATTAAAAGAAATAAGAGATGCATGAATCACAGCAACTATGAGACAGACCTATGGAAACAAATACGTGTATCATAATGAAGATAAATGCACATATCTAGACAACAAATATATTAACTACATTCAAACCACACACATAAAGAACCATGAAAATATCAGGTGCACGTATGGCACTGAAAATGAATATCTAGATCACGAAAATTTGAAACGAGTATATCAAGATATAAAAGAGCGAATACACATCGTGCAATAAAAACAACAAGCACATCCGTTGCAACAAAATGAATACCAGTGTGTCATTAAGAACAGCAAGTTGATCTATGGCAATGAAAGAGATTTCAATCCATTTGTAACAACAAGAATAGGTACATTATTTCCAATCGAAACAACAATGACATTCATTACAATATCAAATAGATGCACTGCCATATAAAAACTACGTGTCTAACAATGAAAGTAACAAAGTTCTGATTACATTAAAAACAATAAACACACGAACTGCGATCAATGTCTTTTAAAATGCATATGTCATAAATGAAAAAATAACACAAACATGTATTATGTGTGTGTGTGTGTGTGTGTGTGTGTGTGTGTGTGTGTGTGTGTGTGTGTTTATCAGTTCCCATTTGCTTGATAATATTTATGGGTGAATTACAATAAGTTTTAATTTAGATTTTGGGCTGATATTACAGTCTGTAGGGAACAGTCCATGGCTCATCATGTTCATCTCCAAAAGCCTGCTGATGTATCATTTACTAGGAAAACACCCTCGCGTGCGTGCGCGCATACACAGTGCATTCTTTAAACCAACTCACTTTCAGAACTCGTTTCCGGGTGGGTACTGGAAAGAAAAATCTATGCTTGTAGTACTTTTCCCCGTCACCGCCTTTGACTATTTGCGGTTTCCCTGTGTCCACTGTCTTCCAGCACGACTGCCCACTCACCTGGTCTTGGTCTTTGAATCCTGATGGAGGAACGCTTCAGTCTCATCGACAAACCGAACAATCCTCTGTTTCGTCAGTCTTATTTCAATTCCTCCTCACATGCTCGTGTTTCATCTATCTTTCAGCCTAATGTTTCGCCTTAGGTCATGAATTAATACAGCGATCACCTCTTCACGATCACCTTGTCTGTGGCCTCTTACTGAGTGAAGCTCTCAGGCAGCGCGCCGTTCAGTGTTCACTTTAATAACCTACCTGAAGGCCACTGGCGAGTGCTAGCAGCTCAGAAGAAGCAGTCTGCACACATTTATAAATGCTACTCTCTCCACATTGTGTGTGTGTGTGTGAGAGAGAGAGAGAGAGAGAGAGAGTTTTAGAACATACATGCTGCCAGCTTGCGCACCTGCTTTTTGACGCACTTGTATTAATATCTCTCTCTCTCTCTCTCTCTCTCTCTCTCTCAAGCCAGCCACATTGCTTTTGCTATTTCAGACAGTGTGTGGGGGAGTTTCGTGTGTGTGTGTTTTTATTTCCTTCATGTAGCTATGCGCTGTCTGAAAGGCAGCATTGCTCTTTGCGACATTGAAAATTCGGATGTGGCAGGACGTGTGTCGCAATAGGTTTGCTCCTCTCTCTGCTTTTCCACGGACTAGTTTTGCAAAGATGGGGTGGTTCTGACACTGAATTCAGGACCTACTCCCAGCACTAAGGCGGACACTGCGCGACACGCTAGGCTGAAGACAGGGAGACATCAGCTGCCTCCAACCGCTCCCCTAGGCGGGCCAGTGCGGAGCTCTGTAAGATTTGATGTCATGTATGCGTGATCTGACCAGTAAGTTCAATGAATTAAAAACTGATTTTGATGGAATGACAGAGGATATGAAAAGAACTGAAAGGTACGTGTGCAGGTCTGCGTGAGGATGTATCGTCTTTAAGACGTGTCTGAACTCAAAACGAGAAAACGAAAAGTTAAAGAAACAAAATGAGAGACTGGGTGAGAAGACTGGTGATTTAAATGAACGGTCAAAGAGGAATGATGGGATAATTCATATTGAAAGGAAAATGACACCAGGCAGGACTGTGAGGGGCTGGTTCGGGATCTCATCACTGACAAACTCGAGCTGGCCAGTGACAAAGCAGTTTTTGATGGGCGACACCGGTTGAACAGAAAGCCAGACTCCCCCATCACCTGCTGTACCTTCTACAAGGACAAAAAGCGACTACTGGGTGCCAAACGCAAGTTGCAGGGATCTCGTGTGTACATTGGTGAGGACTCGACCCAGTGGGTCAGGGAAATCAGGGCAAAACTCATTCTTCATTTGAAGGCTGCAAAAAAAAAAAAAAAAAAACGCCAATGAAAAGCTATCTATGGTTTTGACTATCTTAAAATTGATGGTGATTGATACCATTTAGATCAGGCAGACAAACTCCAACAACATATCGTTTAGAGAAACGGCCGCCGGCCTTGTCATAGAAATGTAGCGCCATGGAAAAGATCAGAATTCAATGTCCATGAAATTGTGAACGTATAGGAGAGTGAACGCAGGTTAGCCTGACACCGGCAGTGTGTAAATCGTTCGAGAAAAGTACAGCGCAGGTCGAGCGTTGGCAAGGTAACCCAGAGTGTCGGTGGCAGGTGCTTGTGACAGTGTTCACTCGGGTAATGTAGCGTCAGTATACAAGTGAACGAAACACAGGCAGATGAAATGAATCTTTTGATAACAATGAAACAGCCACATGGTTTGTGATGAAATCAGTCCCCGTTCTGACAACTCTTCTAATGGCCGCTTTGTCTAACAAAGTAAATGTTTCTTTAATGACTAACAGCTCTTCGCTTGCTTGTGCACTTCTTTGTTCAGAAACCTCTGGCAGTAATTCTGATTATCTTTGTAATCCTTATGGAAATGAGAAAAGTCAAGATTGTATGAGAGGTCATGACCATGTAAACAGTCCAGGTGTGAATGAATGGAAAATCCATTATGTTTTTACACTGGATTGTTAGTGGTTTGCTTTCAAAGACTGTTTATGTAGATTTTGTGTGCTATACAGTTTCTTTCGATTTTACATGTTTTGTCAAAAAAAATTGTGGATGGCTTTCAATCTAGAGTGTATAGAAACTTTAACGTGTTTGGTAAGCCTGCTGCTGGTTTCGCAAAACAAGGAACGCTCTTGGGTGGGGTTATGTGTCTGGTCAAAAAGGAACTTTTGTCATATTTGCTAGAGGTGCATACTGATGAGAAAAAAACGTCATTATGTTCCGATTCGTAAGGGTCTTTTTGGCTTATCAAAGGATATTTTGTATGTTTGTGCTTATGTACCACCGGAGAATTCGCCATCTTATTCTTTTTGTGATGTTTAAAATGGCAGTACTGATCTAAAGGCCTTTATGGCTGATGCTTTTCCGGCTCTGCTTGAAATGTTTTTACTTCTTTCTAGATTTAAGCAGCAGAACACCTAACATTCCACAAGGTCTGAATGTACATGAAATTGTCAGTGGTTTTCAATTAAACTACGAGTAACAGATGTTCTGAAGATGTGGGAAGTTGTTCTTCAATATGTGTATATCACTGGGTCTATGTATTTAAACGCTGTATGTAATGTTGACTGTCAGTGTCATTTCACATACATATTAGCAACTGGAAACAATGTGCGTGACTGTTTCATAGCATCTTGTGATTTGCTTGCTGTTTATTCATCTTTCAGTAAACTTTATGTAGCTGAACACATTGATTCTGATCGTTTACCTTCGAACCGTAACATCGGTTCTCTTCACAACAATAAAGGCAACATACGAAAACAAAGAAGCACAATTCATTGAAAACATCAAGTGGCAAGATAAACATGCTGATTTATTTAATGGGCAAATAATAGCAAAGATACACTTCTTTGATTGGAAGGGCTATTGCTCTGATTGACGATGGTGTTAACACCGCCCTTGATACTTTTAATTAATTATTATGGACGAGCTGAATGTATGAAAAGACGTGTTAGAATGGATGGTGCGAATAAAGGCAGTGACTGGTTTGACGAAGAATGCACTAGAGCTCGATTAAAGGCAAGAAGACTGTGTGGATAGACAGGAGAACGCTAGATAAAGAAGATAGTAAAACAAATTGTCTTGCACAAAGATAATACAAAAAGTTGATCGGGAGAAACGAAAAAGAAAAGAACAGTTCTCCACTGTATAACCTGGTAGATTCGGTAAATGACCAGCGAGAATTTTGGAACTAATTGCCTAGAATATCTGTGAAAAAGGTGCATACATCCAATGGTATAACTCTTGATGTCTGTTTTTCTCATTTTTATGAACGTCTTGAAAAAGATAGAACCGAAGAAGATGTTATTGATGTGACTAATGAAGTACATCTGATGAAAATAATACCGAGTGTTCTTATTTTGATCGTTTAATTTCAAGAGAGGATATTTTAATAGCAATGCACTGCTGATCAGATGTCCACACTCCTAGCGTTAATAGAGAAAGAGTTTTCACAGAACCGTAAATCGTATATTGCCTTCGTTGATCTCGAAACAGATTTTGATCCTCATCAAGATCATCACTTTGACTGGTACTCCAAAAGAATGGGATTAGTGAAGGCTCTGAAGAAAAAATTGATAGTATGTATAGGAACACGAAAGCAAGATTAAGATCTGGTACTAGTTTTGTCGACTATATCACGTGTACAAGAGGGGTACAATAGGGTGATGCATGCATCCCTATTCTTTTCCTTTTTTATTAATGAGCTTGCCCTCGAAATAACAGAGAAAGGAAGGCACGGTGCAACACTGAGTCCAGATTTTATTGAATTATTTTGTTAATAGCAGATGACATTGCCTTGCGTTCTGAAACACCAGTTGGCCATTAACAGATAACGAACGGTTCATATAGTTCATCTACTTCAGCTCAAGGTTAACATGGAAAGGAGTACTGTTGTATTCAGGAAAGCCGGTTATCTCGCTGCGAGAGAAAGGTGGTTTTTAATGGACAGGAAGTGAATACTGTAAACTGTTACACCTTGATATATATTTCTCCACTGGACTAAGGTTTGTATCTACTTGCGAAGACCTTGCAAGTCGAGCAAAAGACGCCTTGCTATGTATTATCCGTAAGTTGTACATGCTTAAGCATAATTCAATTGCAGCACTTTTTTTTTATTTTGATAATCAGGCTCCCTATTACTTGTTGCGATATACGGCGTTGAAAATATGGAAATTAGATAAAGCAGTTATTCGTATTGAAAAGGTCCGCTTATTTGTCTTGAATAAATTTTTACCGGTACAGCTTGAAACACCGAATGATTTAGTGTACGGAAAGACAGACCGCCACCTATATTTTCGTAAATACGTCTGTTCAGTACATTAGCTATTGGCTAAAAATATTACATATGGAAGGAAATTGATTGCCTGTGAAAGCTTACGAGACGCTGATATGACTAGAATCAAATGGTAGATATACATGGGTTTCAAGGATTCGAGAAACATTATATCAGGATGGTAGGGTTAAATAAACGGGTTGAAGACGTCAATGTATTGCTGATGGCAAAACTGAAACGAACATATCCAAGAAAGTGACCGGTTTTTTCTGTGTGTAGAACATTCAAATCATCTAGAAGCTGTGAAACGTTTCTTGTAACTGATGTCGATATACTTATGAAATGGTATGGAACAAAATTCAGATTCGGATCAACAGACATTGTATATATATCGGGACTAACATAATCAGGTATCAACTAATTGTGCAGAGATGCAAAAGAAGATGAAGTACATATTTTGTTTTGTTGCCCCAATCTCTGTTACCTTCGGCAAAAATACATTACACGAAACTTTTATGCAGATCCGTGTCTGGTCAATGTGGCCTTCCTGATGGCAAACTGTAACAAAAAAAATATACTGAAGAATCGATGCATGTACCTATATAAGGCTTTTAAAGGGCATGCGACTGCAGTTAAAGGATCTGAATGTTAATATTGAATTATCTGTTTTCTGTGCTCTATGGTCAAAAGATGCGGAAATCTGTTATTATCATGTTGATTTATCTTTACTGCATTTTGATAAAACCAAGAAGATGAGATTTATCTTTACTGTTTTTCGTTTACTGTTTTTAGCAAGTCGGCGCGATGTGCATTTACAAAACGCGACACGATCTCATTGACATGGAAACCATAGCAATGTTGTTGTTGTTGTTTTTCAAATTAGATGACAAAGTCGTGAATAACAAACTGTCCTGATACCTGTGCACAATCCGTTCACAGGAGGACAGTCACCCAAGGTCGAATTGGACCAGGCCGCGGAGAGCGTGCAACCGCCGTAGAGCACGTGCTTGAATCTCTGCGTGATGTGTGTTGCTGGCACATATTCCTTTCCGCAGGTGGGCTGATTTCACACGTTCTTTCGAAGACCTGTTCCTGTGTTCCTGCTCGATGTACCAGAACACACAGCCGTCTTCCGAACTCGAATCGCTGGAATATTCTCAAATAATGTCATCCGATTCATACAGCAACACACCCACCTCATCTGACTTTTCAAGCACAATCTTTCTGAATGCTGTGTTCCTGTTCTTATCTCGCAACCGCCTTTGTATCTGTCGATCAGTCGAAGTTGCGACATTGTCTTTTACTACTCTCGTGTCAAAGCCTGCCACTGTTCTGTCTATAGAGTGGCCAAGGCCTGTGTCGATGACAGAGTGCTGGATTCCTGATGAACGATGTCGCATTCCGACCGACCGCAGCATAGCGGCGGGAGATTGTCTTGAACATCCGGTGTGTCGGGTTCGCTGTCAGCGAGTGTAGGCTTGGTGTGTTGTTCGTAAACATCACGTGTGCTGCTCTGTGTACCATAATTTTTTTCGAACAAGGCCAGTTCATTCGTTTCACAAAATGTTTTCAATTTCAACACCAGCCTGTTCCAGCCGTCTATTTTGCTGCTTTACTCTTGCCTGGTCTCGTCGCACCTGGCTGGGCGGTTTCTTTCTGTAATATTGAACTCGTGTTGCTCGGTTCAATTCAGGCTCCGCCATTGTTGTTGTCATAGGGCGACAGGACGACTACAGTGTTTGCTGCCTTCACTTGCAATTTTCTCAGCGTGACACCGAGTTTCCCGTCAGCAGGGTGTTCAGAGCTGCCTCCACAGTCGCTGGAAGTCCAGTCACTGGCATTGTCAAAGAATAATCGAAAATACTTTTCGCAGCTTCGACAAAATGGCAGTCTGACGCTTCTTCTTCTTCTTCTTCTTCTTCTCTTCTGAGAGAGAGAGAGAGAGAGAGAGAGGGAGGAGGGAGGGAGAGAGAGAGAGACATACAGACAAGCAAACACAGAGACAGAGACTGACACAGTTTTCATTGCCAATAGCAAAAAGCCGAGAGAGAGAGAGACAGAGACAGAGTGACAGAGAGAGACTGACACAACTTGTATTGCCAGTTGCAGATAGCTCAGACAGAGAGAGAGAGAGAGAGTTTTTAGTGCCAGTTGCAGGAAGCTCAGAGAGAACGAACAACCGAACGAACGAACGAATCTTTTTTATGAGTGAAAAAGCGGAATAGGCACACAAAATGGCTTTTTTACATCCGGGCCTCAATGAAGGAAAATACTTTGAAAATGCATAACAACATCAGCAAAACTAATCTAAAATTGAAGATAATTGAACATACATAAACGCTATAAAGAGAGAGAGAGAGAGAGAGAGAGAGAGAGAGAGAGAGAGAGAGAGAGAGAGAGAGAGAGAGAGAGAGAGAGAGAGAGAGAGAGAGAGAGAGAGAGAAAGCAATGCAGTTAACACAGAGCTTTATGGAAATAAACCCATGAGCCAAACGTCTCTACAGGTGAAACACGTTACTCTATTACTGATAACAGATTAATCTGTGAATACTGTTTTGTGTGTGTGTGTGTGTGTGTGTGTGTGTGTGTGGGTGTGTGTGTGTGTGTGTGTGTGTGTGTGTGTGTGTGTGGTGTGTGTGTGTGTGTGTGTGTGTGTGTGTGTGTGTTCTTTCTTCTTTCTTTGTGTTGTATTCAAGCTGCAAATGCATTTGAGACAGTGCATTTTGTCTTTGTGTATTTCCCTCGGCCTTATTGAAATGAATCATAGCAAACTTTCGACATGTTGATTTGCTTATCCTTGACAACAGTGTCAGAGTATCTTGGGGAGTGTGAACACGTTGTGTTCGCTTTTCGCACATATCTTACTGCCGTTGGATATCAGACGAATGTAGGGACAGTGTGTGTATACTTGTGTTAGGGAAGTGTGTGTGTGTGTGTGTGTGTGTGTGTGTGTGTGTGTGTGTGTGTGTGTGTGTGTGTGTGAGAGAGAGAGTGAGAGAGAGAGAGAGAGAAAGATGAGGGAGAGAAGTTTGGATAGAGGGACGGAAAAAGGAATGAGAAACTGTAAACTTACATAAATATGTCTAAATTTGGTGATTTGAGTGTAATTTATCACTGAATCATCAATGGTCAAGCGAGGGAGTTTTCAAGATCTTAACATGAATAAAAAAAAGAATTATGCTGGTCTTTTCAAGCGACAAGTCATAAATGTGTGATTTTATCAAGTGCGCGCCGATATAACTTCTTCGTCATTTAGAGCCGTTGCAGGAGTTTTTCCGTCTTATAGATACTTTCACCCATAAGCAAATGTCGTCCTGATATTGAACTACAAGTGTATCCTTTGATGACCTGTTTGATAGATCAACCATTAATATATTGAAATAAAAAAAGGAGCTTGGACTGAACTTGAGGTAGTCCTGAGTGAAGGGCTCTAACAGTTTCCTATCCTTGTTTGAACTGGGCCTGCTTGAATGAAAGGCTCTTAAAAAACTGAATTCGATCAGATACTCCGATGTTTTCAGTGTGTATTGAAAGTCTACCGTGGACTCCATCAGTGAATTACGGGGATGAGGCTTGCTACGAAACAGAAGACGACAAACT
>JADBJO010012242.1:0-10000 GCA_016801955.1 Conus betulinus
CACCCAGACTCAAGGGAAGAGCAAGAAACATCACCAAAACAAACAAGCATTGGAATAATTTCAAGGACAACATTGCGAACACGCCTAGAGTTTGGGGCAAACTCAACTGGATCTTTCCAATAAGAGACACAAAATATGAGACGCATGTCAACCGAGATAAGACTTTGAATCTCTCAGGGTCCCCAGCGTATACTGTAGACGTGTGTGCGCTGGTGTGTGTTCATCAGTGGGGTGATGCCAGCATGTTAAGTACAGTGTACAATTGACATCATGAGCGTGCAAGCGTTGGTGTGCGAATGTGTGTGTGTGGGAGAGAGAGAGAGAGAGAGAGAGGAGAGAGAGAGAGAGAGAGAGAGAGAGAGAGAGAGAGAGAGAGAGAGAGAGAGAGTGAGTGTGTGTGTGTGTGTGTGTGTGTGTGTGTGTGTGTGTGTGTGTGTGGTGTGTGTGTGTGTGTGTGTGTGTGTGTGTGTGTGTGTGTGTGAGTGGTGGTAATGCCAGCCTTTTAATTAGAGAGTCAACAGACATGTGTGTAGAAGCATTGGTGTGTGTGTGTGTGTGTGTGTGTGTGTGTGTGTGTGTGTGTGTGTGTGTGTGTGCGCGTGTGTGTGGAGGGGTGCGTGCGTGCGTGCGTGCGTACATGCGTGTGTGTGTGTGTGTGTGTGTGTGTGTGTGTGTGTGTGTGTGTGTGTGTGTGTGTGTGTGTGTGTGTGCGTGTGCACTTGTGTGCGTGGGATGTGTTTGATTGGGAGTTGTTGTTGTTCTTATTGTTATGTGTATGTGTGTGTGTGCGCGCGAGTGTGCATGTGCACTTATATGCTGCATTTGCCTTGTTCTTGTTCCTAAGTCATCTTCTGAACATCCATGCACGCAGTCACAACACACACACACACACACACACACACACACACACACACACACACACACACACACACATACACTCACTCAATGTCTCCCACACACATTCACACACCAACGCTTGCACACTCATGGTGTCCATGGATTATTTTTAAACAGCTGTCTTGCAAAATCTGATGTTCCGACGGGTTTCTCCATGAAATGGAATAACAGTGTTGAAATGGACCAGGAATCTTTGCACAAATGTTGAAAAACCAAACAGGACGCATCACTTTAACTTATGGAAGTAACAAGGCAGGCGTGCACGAAAAACAATCCTTCAACTGAACACTGAAATAACTTCATGTGAATCTCTCACAGAGTCTGAAAGATGCGTGTATACAGACAACTGCGAACAATTAGAAAAGTCGCGTATGAGGTCGATCAAAGACAAGAAATTACGTAAAGCAGCAGCAGACAATGTCTGAAGAGAAATAAAAATCACTGGCGATGGGATTTGTTTCTATAGAGCATAAAGTTTTAATTTTATGGCCACGAGATGAAACATGCAGACATTTGTAAAAATGTTGTATCTTTCACGACACAGCAAACAAGTCAATTTCAACCCTTTGTAGATGGACATATTGACCAGCATATACAAAAAACCAAACCTACATGGATGGAAGGACTGAATCTTGGGCCACAGAGGCAGAACTCATGGCGACATCAGCTTATACAACGTTGACATCCAAGTCAAAGTCAAGTGTCAGGACAGATTCCTATGGCATGTTTTTACTTTCACTTGGATTCTGATTCACATCATGTCACTAGAAATGTGATTCCCTATGAGAATAAGGTGTGTCTCGCATTCAGATCTAACCATCATGATCTCATCGTGTATGAACAACCAGATGAACACAGACGATTCCAGGACTTCAGAAACCGAACTTAGTTTCCAGCAGTGAGAAGCAGACTGACTGGTTTGACTGTGTGCAAAATGGCTGTGACAACAGAATTGATGAACTAAGAGCTGTTGATTGTGTGCAAAATGGCTGTGTGGCAAAAAAAACTGAGCTGGTTGAAAATGAACTAAGAGCTGTTGATTGTGTGCAACATGGCTGTGACAACAAACCTGATGAACTAAGAACTGTACACGCTATGCCACAGAAACATAGAATGAATAACGACATAAAAGAAAATGGTACAAACCTGTCCAATCACACACTTACAAATGCAGAGATATCCCTACTCTCTATAGGGCTCCAATCTGTACCAGATAAATCACGGGAAAATACTACAAAACTTTTAGCAGACTTAGATGAGTGGGAACGCAGGATGCGCCTCAGAGAATACTTTTTTGAGAAACATAGCAATGATGAAGTAGAACAAGAAGAGGGGTCTCATGAGGAAAAAGTTTAAAGTAAAAACAATAAGAGCGCTTTCACACCAAAAGAAGGTAGGGATCACTGGTTAGATATGTACATTGAACTTGTAAAGAATGAACTACTTGAAGAAAAACGGTAAACTGAAACCTCAGTCGCAATGAAAAAAAAAATGCATTTTATGCACTTCTAAATAATGAAACCATCATCATCCGACCAGCAGACAAAGGATCTGGGGCTGTTGTTATGAAGAAAGATGATTATATTTCTGGGTTGCACAATGAAATGACCAAAAGTGAATCCTACACTATGATAGAGAAGACTTCACAGAGATAGCAACAAAAAGGTGAACAAGATAGTGATTTAAAATGCATAGAGAAGGGGTTATATCCAAAGACCTACAACAGTACCTCCTCCCACCCTACCCAAAAGGTGTAAAACTGAAAGGGAACCCAAAACTACATAAGCAAGGTGCACCATTGCGAACGATCGTCAGTGGTATAGACACTCCCACAGAAAAAAAAACTTGCAGAAATCACAGAGCATGAGCTGATGATTACGTCATTAACTCTCTAACGTACATCAGAGATACATCAGACTTCATAAGTAAATTAAAAGAATGTGCTTGTCCTGTCCCAGACGATGCGATTCTGTTTTGCTTTGATGTAGAGAAAAAATCTACCCCTCTGTGCCTCGGAAAGAGAGAATATAGAAGCATGTATAGAAGCTTTACAAAGCAGACCTAGACCCATCGTACCAACAGACTGTGCAATTGAAATGATTGAAACTGTTTTAGATTATAATGGATTCAGCTTAGGGGATTGGCACTGCAGACAGACAGATGGAATAGCCATAGGGTCCAGACTGGGGAGAAACTTTGCTTGTACATACATGCGGAGTGGGATGAGAAGCTTTTGGAGTTTGAACAGAAACCTTATTTCTACAAACGTTACATTGATGATGGGTTTGGCATTTGGAATGGCGACCTTGACTCCCTTTTGCGTTTCACAGATTATGCCAACACCATACATACCAACATAAAAATCACTCTACGATGGAGTAGAGAACAAAATTGAATTCTTGACACTCTGGTTAAGTTAGACAACGGCCATGTATACACGGATCTATTCAAGAAGATACTGATAAAAACAGTATACCTCAGGCAGGATTCTTGTCATCCCCCACATACAAAAAAAAAAATCTAGCATATGGTTTGGGTGTTAGTTGAGAAGAATCTGTGAAAAGGATAAGGACTATCTAAAACACAGATCTGAACTTAAGAATCAGTTGCGCAAACGTGGCTATAGTAGCAAACTCATAGAAGGTCAGTTGAAAACAGTTGATAACATGGATAGGAACCAACTTCTTCAGAAAAAAGGAAGGAAGACACTGAAAGAGTACCACTAGTGTTGACATTTTCAAGATTATTGCCAGATGTACAAGCTGTACTAAAGAGACATAGTGATACGCTCTATAAGTCAGAATACATGCGCAAAGTATTCCATAAAACTACCGATGCCTGCTGACAGACGGGATAAAACTTGTGTGACACGTTGGTTCACCAGAAAACTGAAAGAGCAGTGAAGGGGAAAGCAGAAAAACTTGTGATTGTGACACCTGTTCTTCACTAGTAACTTCAACAGTGTTGGACACAAAGCAGAAATCCTCACACAATGTTATGAGTAATGTGACATGTGCAGATAGAAATTTGATATATGCTCTGTTGTGTAAACGGTGTGATAAGACAGTTTATGTTGGTGAAACCCGACGTTCATTGAAGGAAAGAATAGCGGAACACAGACGTGACATCAAGTTCCAAAGAGAAAAGCCAATAATGCGACATTTCCTCCATCATTCAGTGGAAGACCTTGCTGTTGCAGTGTTGGCAAAAGCTTACGGTGAAAGCAAAAGCTTCAGACTTATTTCTGAAGAAAAATGGGTAAGGACATTAGATACAGGGATGCCAATGGATGTAATGTTAAGACAATTTTGTAACAAGCTATCCACATTTACCTATGAACAGCATTGATGATTTCCAGAAAAAAAAAAAAAAAATTAAAAAAAAAAAAAAAAAAAAAAAAAATATATATATATTATATATATTTTATTTATATTTTTATATAAATTTTTCAGATGACAGTTCTTGTATGCCATGCACAGTCACAGACAGGACTATGGTCACATTATTCTATGGGTTCATTTCCTTTGTGATTTATGGAGCGTATTGCTATGTTTTTGAAGCATATTGTTACAGTGTAACCACACACACACACACAACACACACACACACACACACACACACACACACACACACAATTTGCCCCCCCCCCCCCCCCCCCCCCCCCTTTTTTTTCCCCTCGTTGAAGACATCACATATTATGATGTCAAAACCTGCATAATATATCTTTATGACGTCAATTCATTGCTCTGACCAGTTGCCAAAGATGGACATCACGTAGTTGCATTTTTTTCTCCTCCTTGAAAAAGGCCACGTGGCCGAAAATAGAAGAGTGGCATTGTGATTTTCTATAATGTTTTCTTCCCTTTGCAGGACTATTGCTTTTGTATCACAACAATTTCATGTAAGCCCTTTAGATATGTGTTTGCTCGGTTTCAAACAAGAAGCCTGGGGTATAAAGCAAGATAAAGATGGTTCATGCACGCGGAAAGACTTGATGTGTCCATCCAGCTCAAAATGAATTGCTCAAGGGGGAGAGAGAAAAAGAGAGAGAGAGAGAGAGAGAGAGAGAGAGAGAGAGAGAGAGAGAGAGAGAGAGAGAGAGAGAGAGAGAGAGAGAGAGAGAGAGTAGGTGAGGAGGGGGATGGGAGATGGGTGTCAACAATATAACGTCAACAATATAGCAGCTGTCCTAAAACATAGAATCGCCTCCTCTCTCTCTCTCTCTCTCTCTCTCTCTCTCTCTCTCTCTCTCTCTCTCTCTCTCTCATATATTTTTTCGTTAGTTCGTTTTTTAGTTAACTTTTCCACCAGACTTTTCCCTACTGAAATACAATACAAAGGATTTGAAGACCACAGACAAACGAAAGTGTGTAAGCGCGCGCACACGCGCGTGTGCACGCATGCTTATGTGTGTCTGGGTGGGGGGGGGGGGGGGGTGCGTGCGTGCGTGTGTGTGTGTGTGTGTGTGTGTGTGTGTGTGTGTGTGTGTGTGTGTGTGTGTGTGTGTGTGTGTGTGTGTGTGTGTGTGTGTGTGTGTGTGTGTGTGTGTGTGTGTGTGTGTGTGTGTGTGTGTGTGTGTGTGTGTGTGTGTGTGTGTGTGTGTGTGAGAGAGAGAGAGAGAGAGAGAGAGAGAGAGAGAGAGAGAGAGAGAGACGAGAGAGAGAGAGAGAGAGAGAGAGAGAGAGAGAGAGAGAGTGCACGCGCGCCCTCAATCAACTTGCATACGTCAGTGTGTGGATGGAGGGATTCGGGAAGGGATATAGGGCTGGAGAGGGGCGGGTCCCTTGGTCATGTGTGGGCGTCTTCCTCGTTATTGCTGATGAAATCAGAAGGAAACAATGTCACATGTGCTGCATTTCATTGTCTGCATGTGCTGTAGCCGTAGCTCGTACGACTGGTCGTTGATCGTACTATCTACCATCTTTCAAATCAATCAAGACGACTGAACATGGAATATCTTCAGCATAGAATAAAACAAATTCAGAGCAGTTGAATATTTGATGGCAACACAGTAACTGTGTGGTCCTGAGACATAAAAGCGGTGGATTAGTCAGTCAGCAACATGAGATTCCTAGTGTTGAAAACACAGAGTAGCACACAGTTGCTGAGCCAGGTCAACGAAAAACCTACAGATTTTGTATGATAAAACATTAAGATGGAATACAAGAAATAGCAGCGGGGATAACTCCCACTGCCTGTACAATGCTCCAAACAGCTTCTGATAACCGAACTCCAGCTTCTGATCTTCTCCAATCTCCTCGTAAGCCTGGGAGAAAACCGTGTTTTTCCTAACAGAAGAAGGGCGAGGGCGGGTCATTGGTGTCATAAAACCTGTTGCTTGGAGTAGATGGAACGTATCTGCTTAGAAGGGTAGTTCATCTAGGAGAAGGCACTCTCTGATTTCAAACCAACATTGCCTTGCTGTATACCCATTGTGGGAAATGTAAAGGGATTAAATCCTTGCGGAAAATCCAGAATTGAGCCCCTAGGGTGGTCTGATGATAAACGGCACCTTCTTCCCAGCAGCTCCTGCAGCCCTGTCATTGTCAGCGCATCACATCCGCATCTCTCTTGGCTAGATCAGCTGCCAGGCCTAAGCGGGGAGGGGGTAAGGGAGGGTCGTGGTGTTTGGGTGACCGCCAGTTCTCATACACCCTTTACCTTAGATTTGGTGGTTCCGTTCTCTTCTTCCTTTTTACCAAGCCCATGGGCGATGGGTAAATGGCAGACGTTAGATGGCACTGAAAGCTGCTAGCCACGGACTGCTCTCAGGCAGTCAGTGTGTGTAGAAAAAGTCATTGTCTCTGACTATCAAAAGCAGTCACCTTGGTGATGTGTACAGTACTCTTGATGGACAGAACTGCCCCCACCCCTTATGGGGGAATATCTAGAAAAGGTGACCCAAAGAAAGCTTACTTCAACTAGTCTGTCAGCACCATGCAGGTCACTACACATGTACAATTGTAGTCAAAACTTTAAACATATTCCACAAAAGATTTAAGAGCAACCCACAGGAAATGGTCTCTGCATGTCTGAGCCTGGAGCAGCAAGACTTTCTTACACAGAAAGAACTGACAGACCAGAACGTTGAACAGCGCTGGTAGGACATCAACTACAGCAGCAAGAATGACAGTACTAGGCCATCTTCCGAAGGAACAAAGAAATAGCAAAACCAACACAATGCATTTCGACGTATCGGGTCTTCTTCAGGTAGGACAAATAACTTTCAAACTAATGAATGCAAAAGATGAACAGACAGTTACTTACCTCTTCGATCCTACTAGTGACTACATGATGGTAAAACCGCCCTCAAGGAACGGTGCAAAGGACGCTAATTACCTCTTCGATCCTAGTGACTACACGATGATAAGACTGCCCTAAAACGAACGATTCAGCTGACGATAATTACCTCTTCGATCCTAGTAACTACATGACGATAAGACTGCCCTAAAAGGAACGATTCAGCTGACATTGATTAGCGTATATAAACAATCAAAAAACTAGAACTGTTTTACCTTAGCTTACAAGTTTGGTACAGTCACTTCCAGGAGACGACAAGCTCTGCTACAAGGAGACTTCAGTGCCCAAAGACATTCCCAGCTCTGGCCGAATGTCAATGGACCCTATGGCACACGACAGGAGAACTCATACGGGCAGCTTCCTCATTACATTTTGCGTCATGCATAGTCTAACCATCACCAAAAACAGAATAAGGAAGCTTTCACCTGCTGGCCAGATGACAAACGTTTATCTGCCAAGCAAGACAATTTCGTATATATCAATAGCAAAGTCCTAACTGAGTTACGACAGGTAAAGAATAAGCAGCAAAGGTTTTAAAACTGCAACAGCATGCAGATGAGCAAAACTTCCAGAGCATAGCTTCAGGTGTGTATGCCTCGTTGCTATAGCTCCTGTTCAGTAAGCTGACAGTCCCTCCTCACACATAAAATGGCGACATTCTCCACGCTGTAGTAAGCTCTTCAGATCATGTAGTATCTGAGAATGAGTGTGACTTTGAGAGCAATGGTGGAACCATTAATATGATCTTCACAATCCAGCAGATAAAGAAAAAAGTACTATGAGCAGAAACACACATGTGTCTTGTGTCATGTTCGTAGAACTGAGAAAGGATTTAAAACTTCATGGGCCACCTTGTCCAAGCCTGACTGTCCATCAACATTTCCATGATGGATTGTGGACATCTGCTCTCTATCGACCTTTCCACTCTCCAATAGCGTACAACAAGCATTTCGTGGTATCCATACTCTTCAGCATCATGTTGGTACCATGCCATTTGCTACTCTGTCCACTGATGCAGGAGTCGTTGTCCATCACAGATGTTATGGTCGACTTTTTGATTTGAAGGGAAAAAGCAAAGTCACTGAGGCCTTGGTGAGAGACTTCCTGGTCATAGACGACTGTGCCCTCGCAACAATGAACGAGGCAGCCTTGCAGGAACTCGCTGAATCCTTGTTGTCAGCAACCAACATCTGTGCAATGACCATCCCCTGCAGAAGACAGGTCATGCTTCACAGTGCACCAACTGTGGCCCCTCCAGAGTGTATCATTGAATTTGAGGGAACACACAGCCCAACAACGTAGACAGCTCACCTGCTTGCAGCACAGATAAGGAAGTTGTGACCTGTAAGGACCAGTGTTTCTTTCAGCAGGCGATGGAAGCAATTGTGAGATGAACACAGCATTAAAGGTTATACCAACATGGCTGTCTACAAGGCGGGTTTTTTTTTTTTTTTTTTTTTTTTTTTTTTTTTTTTTTTTTTTACCATTCTACAAATTTGTAGACTTGTAAAATGTGTTCTGTGAACCTATATATTAGATAGAGCCTGGTTCCTTCAATAAAATGTATTCTGCATTATTCCATATTGCCACATGACGGTCCCAATATACACACTCACATGCACACAGAGACACTCATGTCCTCCGCTGCAAACATCACAACTGACTCCTTTCTTTCAGCAACAAACAACCAGAATACAATTTTAAGTTTCTTTCCCTATATATTTTTTTTTCTTTCTATCATTTTATCATTTGTTTCCCTTTTTATGGAACAAGTTGTCCATTTTATACCAAATATTAATACTAATCTAGCAAAAAGATATATATATATATATATATATATATATATATATATATATATATATATATATATATATATATATATATATATATATATATATATATATACCTTAGTTCATTCGCCCAGTTCACAGAGACTTCTCTTTCAGGGCATACTGAAGACCAATTTGCTTTGCATAAAAAAAAACTCAGCCATTCTGGGTTCACAAACCCCATTTCTCTTTAAATTTGCCAACGGGAAGAAAACTCTTCTTTCTGTTCAGTACCAAGTAACAGTTCCAAAGACAAGGCACTGTGTAAGTCACCTAAATTAATAACTTGCTTGTCGATCGATTGCAGGATCGACACATCTTACCTATCGGTACAATTTTAGAAGTGATTCCGTTCACGATCAAAACAAGAATAAACGATTGAAATTCAAGTTCGAGGTATAAAGCTCACAGTGAAAACAATCAAATATGTTCACACAACCCACACTCACCCTAGCATCAGTGACATATGTGCTACTAAAAGACTAGTTTAGAGTTCAGCTCTCTCTCTCGAATTTCTTCGTCCTCTTCTTTTGTTGTTAACTACTCTATCTCCCCCCCCCCCCCCCCCCCCCTCTCTCTCTCTCTCTCTCTCTCTCTCTCTCTCTCTCTCTCTCTCTCTCTCTCTCTCTCTCTCTCTCTCTCTCTCTCTCTCTCTCTCTCTCAGCTTGGCCGCTGCTTCCCGTAAGTTGACAGGCAGTCTCCTTTTTTCCCCCAAAAGTATAAGTCACTGTTTAAAAAAGCTTATCACTGAGGACCAAGCACCCTGTAAGGGTGAGGTTTGAACCTCTCCAGTTAAAGTTCTAACAATAGATCCAGTGTGTCTGCAGAGCAGGTCTGCCGGTTCAAAGTGCACAAAAACGACATTTCTTTTCCGGGGCGCATGCCACATGCTGTGTACAGGTATTTCCTTTTAATGGAATATATCAAGTGTCATTCAGTTTGGTGTAGAATTACTTACAATATGATTATGCGTA
>JADBJO010012242.1:12500-17035 GCA_016801955.1 Conus betulinus
GTTGACATTAGGTGCCATGCCTTCAGAAACATTAGTTTTCAGGCAGCGATGTGGACTCTTTCTTTTCGTTTTTATGGTATTTATGAAAAAAACGCGCAAATTCAAGATTACCAAGACTGGGACTGACATTGAAAACCAAGACTACCGGTGTCGTGTGTGTGGTTTCCTCCTCTCGTATTTCTTCTGGGGGAGTTTGCTGTTGTTTCAATGCGGCGACGTCGAATTAAATCCAGGACCCCGTACTTCCACGAAACAAACACTACTTGGATCCCAGTCATCACATTCCCCTCGTGCTAGTGCTGGAGACACACCACCGGCTTCTTCATCCCAGAACCGAGATCAGAGTTCCAACGATGTCATGTCCATGCTTCATCAGCTGAGCATGAAGTTTGAAGTTTGATGCGGTGAGGGATGACATCAGAGGCCTCAAAGACGGTTTTGATATGCTTCATGCGGAAATGAAGAGCATGAAGGAGGAGAATGCACCCGTCTACGAGAGGAAAATGCCGCACTGAAGGAGAGTAACGTCCGCCTGGAGAAGAGGATCGAAGAGATGGAGAGGAAGACCGACGATTTGGAATGCAGGTCGAAGCGAAACAACGTCATCATCCACGGACTTCAGAAAGCAGAGAAGGAGACGGCAGATGACCTGGAGGCTGCAGTCAGGGAACTCTTCACTGACAGGCTGGAGCTGGCCAAAGACGTTCGATTTGACCGCCTGCATCGCCTGAACCAGAGGCCCAACTCTCCAATAATCGGGTGCTGTACCTTCTTCAAGGACAAGGTGGACATACTCAGGGCAAGAGGGAAACTAAAAGGTACTAGTATTTTTATTGGAGAAGATTTTTCTTTCAGGGTGAGGGAAGTAAGTAAGACGCAAACTGCTGCCACATTTGAAGAAAGCTAGAGCAGAGAAAACAAAAAGGCGTCTATGGTTTTCGACCATCTTGTAATAGATGGAACTAAATTTTCTGTGGACTCAGAGGGCAACCTGAAAGATATCAAATAGGATATCGGCCGCTCTTCTTGGGGAGGTGTTTTTTTTTTTCAAATTTTGTTCTGTAAATAGTTTTTCGTCTGCATTTAATTTAGAGGGAGCAACCAAAAAACGGACACCGGTTGCGGAACTATTCGTGAGCGGTGATGTGCCTGACACTGCACGTGCCTGTATGTTGAATGTTCGTGAAGTTGTCAGTGACAGAGAGGACAGTGTGAACAAACAGGGTACAGGCCGTGCAGCCGTGCAAAAAAAGTTCAGGAACACATTCTGTGTCAGGTCAGCTTGATTCCGATTGTAACGCACGTGCATTTTCAGTTAAGCGTTTTAAAGTCCTGCAATGGAATGTCAACGGCCTTCCTAAACTAAGACATAAAGATTTCCTTTCTTATGTTCGTTCTTTGATATAATTTGTCTTGTTGAAACCTTTATAGAAACATTTCAATCAGATTTATTTGTTGATTACATAACTTTTTGTAAACCTGCTATTAAGTTCTCTAAACATGGTCGTTTTTCGGGTGGAGTTGTGTGTGCCTAATAAAGAGAGTGTATGCCCGTTTGTTCGTTTGTTGACGTAGACTACAATAATATTATTGTTTTGCACATAGACAGAGCTGTATTAGGCACCATGAAGGATATGTTGTATATGTGTGTATATGTTCCGCCTGAAGGGTCACCATTTATTCTTTTCTGGATGTAAACAATGGCATTAGTCTTTTGGAAGAATGCTTGGCAGATTGTTCTGTTGCATTTCATGATGTTTACTTAGTATTGTCAGGGGATTTCAACAGTCGAACTGCCGATATAAATATAAATGATTATGCAGTGAAAAAAAAATTTTGTTAAGTCATTAAAAACAAGTAGTTCGATCAACACAAACAGGAAATCTCAAGACAAAGTGTTGAATAGCTATGGTAAACTTCTGTTGAATTTATGTACTACATTTGATTTACGTATTCTGAATGGTGCATGTAATGGCGACCGCTATGGTTGCTACACATACATCTCAGATTCAGGTAGTAGTGTTAACGATTACTTTTTAATGTCGAGTGATATGTTTGCTATGTTTGAATCTTTCTGTGAACTTAATATTCGTGATATGTTTCATTCAGATCATATGCCACTTGAATTACATTTAACTTTTTTCGGGAGAGAGCATGACAATATGAAAACTCAAGAAGAGAAAAAAACATTCAATAGGATAGTCTGGAACAATACTGCATCACCGGTGTTTATTGACTCAATGCAGTCTGAGGAATCTCGTAGAATGTTAGAGTTAGCTGTAAGTTTAATTGATTTTGATATTGACGAAGCTTTGTCTATATTTAACGACGACTGCATTAAACGAAGTGCTGAATGCATGAATAGGCAGATCAAAATGGTGATAATGATAAATTAGATGACTGGTATGATCATGAATGTAAGGCAGCAAAGAAAAATTTAAGAAAGCTTTACAGAATATCCCGTCAAACAGGATATTCTGAAGACGGAAACGCTTTTTGTACTGCACGTAGAGAGTATAAACATTTGTTAAAGCGCAAAGAGAAGGATTTCCACAAATCGTTTTTTTTAGATGAATTGTTATCTTCGGTGAATGATCAAAAGCAATTTTGGGAAAATGTAAATAAACTTTCATGTAAACGGAAACACGTTAGCAATGATATCACTTTGGACAACTGGTTTGAACACTTCAAAGCTTTACTCGAAAAAAAGAAAGTGAACCAGACGAGGACGAATTGAATGTTGATGGTAATGATGTTTATTTCAACCGACCAATATCAAAGGAAGAAGTTATTTTAGCAATTAGAAAGATAAAGATGAGAAAAGCTGCTGGGCCGGATGGAGTAATTGGAGAGTTGTTAAAAAAATGCAGGTGATTGTGTTGTAGATTTCTTTGTCACATTCTTTAATGCTTTGTTTCAGAAAGGTATATTTCCTGACAGTTGGACAGAAAGTATTGTGCTTCCCTTGTACAAAAAAGGAGATGTCAACAACCCTAACAATTACAGGGGCATTTCATTATGCAATATTAGTAGCAAGATCTATAGTACAGTTATTAATCATCGTTTACAAGAGTGGGTTGAGAGGAAAATAACATTACTGGAGAATATCAAGCAGGATTCAAAAAGAACTATTCAACTATTGATCATATGTTTACTTTGTTAGCTGTCATACAAAAACAGTTCTCTTTCAACAGAAAATTATATGTTGCATTCATAGATTTTGAGAAAAAGCTTTTGATTCCATTAATAGGAAAATTCTTTGGTCAATTTTAGTTAAAAATGGTATAAATGGTAATTTATACAATTGCATCAAAAGTATGTATAATAATGTTAAAGTTAAGATACGGTGTGGACATAAACTAACTGATTTCATCATGTGCACCTATGGTGTTAAGCAAGGTGACGTGTGCAGTCCTGTTTTATTTTCTTTGTTTATTAATGAACTTGCCATAGAAATAATTCAAAATGGTAGGCATGGTGCAATGTTTACAACTGATTATTTTGAGCTCTTTATTTTGTTATTAGCAGATGATATTGTACTATTATCAGAAAAACAGTTATTGGTTTGCAGACACAGTTAAAAACAGTCTGCAACGCGCAGCTTTTTCACTTGATTTGAAAGTGAATTTAAGCAAAAGCAATATAATTGTGTTTAGAAAAAGGTGGCTACTTTAGCAGCAAGAGAAAATTGGACATATAATAATGCTGTTATGCCTGTCGTAAATGCTTATAAATACTTAGGTATACTGTTTTCAACAAAACTCAGTTTCACACTGGCTTGCAATGACCTGGTTAGTAAAGCAAAGAAAGCTCTGCTCTGCATTATGAGAAAACTGTATATTTTGAAGAATACTAGTTTAGATTTATTGTTGAAGTTATTTGATTCACAGGTTCAACCCATTGCTCTATACGGCGCAGAGCTTTGGGGACTAGATGATGCAGCCGCCATTGTGAAAAAGTGCACCTCTTTGCATTAAAGAAATTTTTAGGAGTTGAAATGCGAACACCCAATGACTTTGTCTATGGGGAGACCAATAGATATCCTATCTCTTTGAATTCTGTGTTAAGCTGTATCCGATACTGGTTGAAATTAACAAAAATGAATGATCACAGATTACCTCGGAAAGCCTATATGATGTTATACGACCTAGATGCAAGAGACAAAAGAAATTGGGCTTCAAATGTCCGTTGCAAGTTATATCAATTTGGATATGGCTATGTTTGGATAAACCAAGGCGTGCAAAATGACAGATCATTTCTATGTGAATTTAAAGACAGATTAATTGCATGCAGGTGGCAGGAATGGGACTTTCATGTCAAAAATAGTGATAGATTTACCATGTATCGGACTTTTGTGTTCGGTACACGATGTCAAACTTTATTTACGAATGGATTTAGCTAACACTTGAAGTTGACAATGACCAAATTTAGACTAGGAATTTCAGACATAGCAGAACACCGCTATCGTTACAGTAAATATACTGGTATAGATTTGACTTGTCCATTATGCAAAAATGGAAAAGAGGACGAACTTC
>JADBJO010012242.1:22255-39755 GCA_016801955.1 Conus betulinus
TCTTTCACACGTTTTGTGAAACGGAACAACGGAAGCGACAGCGGTCCCTTCCAGTCCTTCCATAGCCAGCATAGTCAGCTGATGTTGGCCAATGTGAAATTAAAAAAAAGTAGAAGGACTGCATTGCCAGTCTGGTGGGTTACACACACAGTACCACGAACGTGTTGCTCGTCTGGTGTTTGTAAAAAATATTGTACTCACTACCATGACGTGCACTTTTGTTCTCTGTCAGAAGACCAGTCTTATCAGGTACTGAATCATAACAAATTGAAAATGTTGAAAAAAAGAAAGCAGCTTAATTTTTCAACTTGTAAATGTCATTAATGCCGCCATTTTAGACGTTTGGCAATGAATTGGAAAGAGGCTTACACCATTCAAATACGAGCTGCAGCCGTCTTAAAACAAACTTTTTGTAATATTAAGATCAAGATTTCAAGAATTAGATTGCTTCCACACACACACACACACACACACACACACACACACACACACACACACACACACACACACACACACACATACACACACACACTATATATATATATATATATTTTTTTTTTTTCTTAATTTCAAATCTTTGCCAAGCATTACTATAATGATGGAAGAATTGTTCACCTGCACTTGTTTTCCCCCACTACTTAATTGTTCAGCATATATATATATATATATATATATATATATATATATATATATATATATATATATATATATGTGTGTGTGTGTGTGTGTGTGTGTGTGTGTGTGTGTGTGTGTGTGTGTGTGTTAAAAGTTGGATTAAAATGAAAAATGTAAGCATAAAATCAACAGCGCTGTTTCTTGCTGCTGCAGTCGTCAGGATATGGGGGGTCAGTGCTGTCACTGTTTTTATAGGTGTTGGCTGTTTGCCATCACGTGCAGTCAGTGTTTTTTCATGTTTTTTTTTAAATTTCTGTTCACTGATAGGAGCTTCCATTTGTGTCTGCAATTGTTAACATTTCTATCCTGGTGTTAGGGTTGCTAATTGTGGTTTGCATAATATCATATATTTTTCTGTTAGACATAAATTACACCTTTTTGAAATGTTATTATATGATGCAGCTGTTTGTAAGATTTTCCAGGATATGTTGCAGTCTATTTTTTTATCTTTGAGTTTCCAAATATATTTACTCAAATCTGTTTGATTTTTTGTATCTTTCTTTATCAAATGACTGTTTATGATTTGCATATCTAGTTTTAAATTGGTTTTCGGTGATACCTATGTATGTTTTCTTCAGCTTTCTCTGATGTTACAGTGGCTTGATATATAATATTGCTGTGGAGGCATTTATTGTTTAGAGGGCACTATTCTTTCTTGGTACAATTGCAAGATTTCCTTTCTTCACCCTCGTTTGTCTCTGTACTGCTTTTCATTTTGTTGGTTGAATCAATGATGTTTTTGAGATTCGGCATACATGAGTATGATAATTTGACGTTGTGTCTGTTAAATATCGAAAGAAGATGTCCGAATTTTAAAGAATTCTTTCCCTACGTGTCAAATGTCATCAGAGTCTTCTTCTTGTAATAAGAATCAAAGCCATTCGACCAGGTGCTTATAGTAGATTCTACACTGACGACCAGGTAAGGAGTATTTTGTATCTAATGTATTAAATGGTTGAAGACGAAGATCATTTTTGTTCCTTTCCTCTGCTTGTGGACTAAAGCTAGAACAAATATCTTTCGCTGTTGTCAGTAGTCATGATCATCGTACACATTTTTGCTCTGAAAAAAAAGAAACCTTAAGAAAGCTTGCTTAAAGTCGCTGAATAGGCAAATAAGACGATAAGCAAAAACCAGCACGTAAGCATGGGCTTTGCTGAGGATGGGGCTGGTAGTAAAGTAGACACTAAAAATCCCTCTACAGTTAACAGATAATGGTTAGCTGGCCATATGTTTCGTATCATTTTATCGCAAAAGATATTTGTGTATGCAACATGTAGTTGTTGCTTCTTTCTGTTTGCACAAAGCTGGGGAATTCTGTCTCAGAAAAAAAGAGAATCTGTGGTTAATGCTGTAGTTGTTCGTGGTGGCGGTGGTGTAGCTTTGTTTAACCATCGTTTTGGCAACCCTACCGGGTTCTAGGTAGCCATCCCACAATGACTGGCGACATAAGGTGTGACTGACTACCAACAAGGTGACTGGCTATTACATCCTTTGTGTGAATAGTTACTTTTAATGTGACATGCTACTCGATGATGACAGTTTACTAAAAATGTTGCCAACACCACGTCTTCTTAACGGTGACATGCTACCCGATGTGCACTGGCCACTTCAGTATCCAGCACCACGGCTACTTAAGTCCAGCACCACAGCATTATGCAGTAGCTAAGAGATATTGGCACTTTGGCATTGCTGTAATCACAGAGCGTAAGGGGTTCCGGCAAGTTTGCATTGCTGTAACCACAGTGCATTACATATCAAAACACTCACAAAAATCTAGTTTCTGTACTCCCAGTTCTTATAGAACAGGGGGAACTTTACAATGGGATCGAAAAAAATGCGTCCGTGGTCAAAATGTGTTCCACTCGCTCTAGACAACAAACTACGGGGCCGATCTGTCTGAAAATTTGTAGGTATGTTCATTATGGGTCACGAATGATGCCCGATGTTTTATTTTACCGTCATATCCGTTACTAACGGCTACAACGGCTCATAACGGTTTTTCCTCTTTATGGAATATCTCACGCGTATTCCAGATCAAGTGGGAGTGTGTTTATATGCTTTGCATCTTGTATTTAACTTGTCTTATCCCTGTGCTTTTCCAGAGAAATCTGCCTTCCTTTCAGAGACTCGTTTGCACACTGCTTGTCGGTGGTCTCAACACTGTCTGTCTGTGACGTTAAAGAGAATGATCGGATGGGAAACAAACATGGAGGTTTTAAAGTAAATAGGCTGGGTTATCAATGACAGGGTAAGAGTAAAGGAATGACAGCCTGGACAGAATAATAGATGATGATTGTTTTCAAGGTACGGCAATATGCTTTTAAAAGTTAGGAAACTGAAATTACATTGCCAGGTTTTTCTGCCTGCATATGATTTCTGCTTTGGTTTTGCCTTCTGGCCAATCTTGGCAATGCCTTCCAAGTTTTGAAGCGATGGCAATTTGGTAGAGGTCTTTTTAAGTGGTGTGGATGCTATTCCCATTCCTTCGTTTCTTTGAGTTTACTAACTAGTACTCAAGCTGCATATTGTCTTCTGCCTGTCCGATCCATGATTTTCCACGTCTTTGGCGAATGCCTTTTATATCCTTGACTGCCGCATGTAGTAAGTTTTGGGGATTTTCAAGTACTCTGATATATGCCTTCATCTGTTCTAGCTTGTGTCTTGCTTGCATTGAAGGAAGGTCAAGCAGGTACCGCTTAGTTTCAAACGGTGTATTCTTTGCGGTTCTCAGAGTCAATCTCATTTGTTCATTTTGAATTCTTTCCCTGTACCCCAAACTATATCGTTAGTTGAAATGCACGCCCCCTACTCCCGCCCATGTGGAGCCCCAAAATCTGCATTCCCTTTCTTCCCACCGATGCCACACGCTGCATCCGCGCCATCTATGACTCCCTCACCCCCATCTATGTCACATCCTTCATTCATGACGTCACCTACCACTCCCTTACCCCCATCCATGTCACATCCTGCATTCACGACGCCGTACCCATGGCATATCCTGCATCCGCGTCCCCCGTGTCCCCGCATGTCATACCCCGCATCCACTCGCCCCCACCCTCCTCCCACGTCTGCATATATATAATGCTGAACAATTAAGTAGTGGGGGAAAACAAAGTGCAGGTGAACATGTCGCGCTGTACGTATGAACCTCTGCTCCCTCCCCTCCCCCGTTCTGTTTATCCATTCATGACAAGCCTTTCATTTGTGACCCCTCTGCCCAATGAGACACGCACATTACGCCCTTCGTTTGCACCACCATTGCGTCAATACGCCAACCCACATCACACCCTTTAGCCGCATCGCCTCTGCCTCCCCCCCCCCCCCCCCCCCCCCCCCCCCCCCCCCCCCACCCACACACACACACACACCCTCCCCCCAAAAAAAAAAATAATGATAAAGATTTAACAATAGAAACAAAAATACATTAATAAAAAAACACCATGTGACGTCATTCATCCAAAGCCCCCTCTGCTCCATTACGCCCATCCACGTCACACCCTTCATCCGCGCCCCTTCTACCCGAATACGCCCACCCATGTCACGTCTTTCATCCGCACCTCTTCTGCCCCAATACATCCACCATTTCACGCGCCCTCATTCCCGCCCCCTCTGCCCCAATATGCCCACTTAGTCATGCCCTCATCCGCGCCCCCCGTTGCCCCAATACGCATGTCACGCATGCCCTGTAGCCATGTCCCTTCTGCCCCAATACGCCGACCCAGGTCACGCCCTTCATTTGCGACCGTACCCATAGCATACCCTGGAACCACGTCTCCCGTACCCCACGTTATACCTTTCACTTGCTCCTTCCGACCTCCTCCCCACCTATATCCATCCACGTCACGCCCTGCGCCCACGCCTTTTCATCCTCCCCACCCCTTTCCCCGTTTGGACCGGCTTACGCGCTCCCCTCTCCCCATTACGCCCACCCATGTCACGCCCTGCATTGACGCCCCCCCTTCACCCTCACACACACACACACACACACACACACACACACACACACACACACACACACACACACGCGTGCGCGCGCACGCACGCACGCGCACGCACACACACTCGCAGACCCCGAAATGTTCTCTTCCATTTCCCCCACACATGCCAGGTCCTGTTCCCTCGCCCATGTCATGTCACGCCCTGGAATCTGCACATCCTGTCCGCCCACGTATGTCACACACTACATTTCCCGTATCCTACTCCCATCAATGTCATGCTCTAAAATCCGCACCACCCTACATCCAAATCCATGTCATCCCTGAAATAGCCACTCTTACCCTTCCGCCACCCCAACCCTGTTCGGCGCTGAACCCCCCACTCTCCACCCCACCCCTAATCCCACCCATGTCACGCCATCAAGTTGACCTAAGCCCGAAACGTACGCACATGTGAAACCCCCAAATCTGCATTCCCTGTATACCACCAATGCCCCCCTGCATTCGCGCCCACTGTAAGCCCACCCATGCTGCGCCCTTTATCCACGCCCCCACCCCCCACCCTCCCTCCCTCCAATCTATGTCATGCTCTATATTGCATTCCCCCCCCCCCCTTTCCCCCACCCATGGAACGCCCTGGATCCACGACCGCCATACCCCCACAGTATCGTTTGCTGTATTCGCGTCCTCCATACTAGCTACCATGTTGTACACTGCGTCTGCGATTCCTTCACCCCATCCATGTCAGAACCTGCATCCACACCGCTGTACCCACGGTATTCCCTGTCCCCCATACGCCACACGTCATACCTGCACTCGATCCTCCATACATGTAACGCCTTGCGTACCTTTCTCCCTCTCCCCCCCTCCAACCGTTCACCCATCCATGTCACATAATGAAGCTGTGCTCTCCCCCCCCCCCCCCCCACGTTACACCCACCAATGCGAAGCCCTGCATACACGCTCCCCCCCTTCTCAATACGCCCAGCGATGTGGATCCCGGCTTCCGCCCCATTCCCCCTCCTCCCCTTCCTTAAACCCATCCATTTTACGCGCTGCAACCGATCTCCTCCCTCTTCAAGTTCGCCCATCGCTATCACGCCCTGCATCTGCTCCCATTCTCCCCACCGACCCATGCCAAAGCCTGCATCTGCGCCCCCTCTGCCCCAAGACGTCCACCTATGTATCGCCTTGCATCCGCACCCCTCTGCTCCGATAAAAGATCTGCCAGGTCACGCCGTTTATCTGTGCCCTGTCTGCCCCAATAAGGGAGCCATGTCACGTCCTCCTCCATCCCCCCCCCCTTCTCTATCCCAATAAGACACCCATGTCACGTCCTTCATACCCCACCCCCCTCTCTATCCCAATAAGACACCCATGTCACGTCCTTCATCTCCCCCCCTCTCTATCCCAATTAGACACCCATGTCACGTCCTTCATCTCCCCCCACTCTCTATCCCAATAAGACACCCATGTCACGTCCTTCATCTCCCCCACTCTCTATCCCAATAAGACACCCATGTCACGTCCTTCATCTCCCCCACTCTCCATCCCAATAAGACACCCATGTCACGTCCTTCATCTCCCTCACTCTCCATCCCAATAAGACACCCATGTCACGTCCTTCATCCCCTCTCCTGTCTATCCCAATAAGACACCCATGTCACGTCCTTCATACCCCCCCCCACACACACACACACTCTCTATCCCAATAAGACACCCATGTCACGTCCTTCATCCCCCCCCCCCCCCCCCCCATCCCAATAAGACACCCACATCACAATCTCTTCCGCTTCCTCTGCCCCAATACGCCTAGCATGTCACACTCTTCATCCGCGTACCCTCTGCCCCAATACACCCACAATTTCATCCCCATCATACCGCTCCCTCTGCCCCAATACACCCACAATTTTGTCCCCTTCATACCGCTCCCTCTGCCCCAATACACCCACAATTTTGTCCCCTTCATACCGTCCCCCTCTGCCCCAATACACCCACAATTTTGTCCCCTTCATACCGCCCCCTGTGCACCGATACACCCACAATTTCATGCCCTTCATACCGCTCCCTGTGCCCCAATACACCCACAATTTTGTCCCCTTCATACCACTCCCTGTGCCCCGATACACCCACAATTTTGTCCCCTTCATACCGCTCCCTGTGCCCCAATACACCCACAATTTTGTCCCCTTCATACCGCTCCCTGTGCACCAATACACCCACAATTTCATCCCCTTAATCCACGCTCCCTGTGCACCGATACACCTACAATTTTGTCCCCTTAATCCACGCTCCCTGTGCACCAATACACCCACAATTTTGTCCCCTTCATACCGCTCCCTGTGCACCGATACACCTACAATTTCATCCCCTTAATCCACGCTCCCTGTGCACCGATACACCCACATTTTTGTCCCCTTCATACCGCTCCATGTGCACCGATACACCTACAATTTCATCCCCTTAATCCACGCTCCCTGTGCACCAATACACCCACACATTTCATCCCCTTAATCCACGCTCCCTGTGCACCGATACACCTACAATTTCATCCCCTTAATCCACGCTCCCTGTGCACCAATACACCCACAATTTCATCCCCATCATACCGCTCCCTGTGCACCGATACACCCACAGTTTCATGCCCTTCATCCGCGTACCCTCTGTTCCAGTACGTCTATCATGTCATGCCCTTCATCCACGAAATCTTGATTCCACCCCACCCCCCCACCCCGCTCCAACATTTCCCACCGTGTAACCTCCAGCATCCTCGCCCAGATCTGCCCCAATACGCCCACTCGTCACACACCCCCCATAGACGCCCCTTGTACCCCCCCCCCCCCCCCCCCCCCCCCCCCCCTCCCCTTGTCATGCCCTGAAATCTTCACTCCGTTTCCTCCTCTCTCATTTCACGCCCTGAAATCTTCACTCTGTTTCCTCTCTCATGTCACGCCCTGAAATCCCGCGCCGCCTTTAGCTCAAGTCCTGAACAGTGTGCACCCTGTACGCCTACCCATATCACACTGACCTGTATTATGCTCTAACATCCGCATCACCATCCCCCTCCTTTACCTCACTCAGGTCAGGCATGGAAATCTGCACCCCCCTCCTCCTATTCCACCCCATATCACGCCCTGAATTCTACGCCCCCCCCCCCCCCCACCCCCAACCTGAACTAATGTCATGATCTAAAATCAGTGCCCCCTACCACCACCCATGCCAAGCTCTGAAATCTGCGTTTCCTGTACCCCCACCCATGTTACACTCTGCATTCGCACCCCCTGTACCCCCCACCTATGTTACTCCTTACATCTACACACGCCCCCCCCCCCCCCCCCCCTCTCCTCCATGCCCCCACCCATGTCACGCTCTGAAATCAGCGCTGCTTGCACCCTCGCCCATGTCACGTCCAGCAACCGCCCCCCCCCCCCCCCCCCCCCCCCCCACCCCACCCCCCGTCATGCGCTGTATCCCCGTTCTTTATACTGGCAACCATATGACGCCGTATTGTGCGCTGCATCCGCGACCCCGTATCCACAGCATACCAGGCACTCACGTCCCACGCATTCCCACACGTCATACCCTGTATTCTCCCCCCCCCCCCCCCCTTCCACTCAAGCCCATTCTTTGTCACGACCAGCATCCGCTCTTCATGTACCAGCACTTACGTCACGCCCTGCGTCTGTGCCTCACCGTTCGCCCGCCGACAGAATGACTAAAAAAAAAACAACAAAAAAACGGGTGAAGGGATGAATGACTGAACGACTGATTAACCGACCGAAGGAATGAATGACTAACCGACCAACTTACTGAAATAATAACTGACTGAACGTATTTATGTCTGAAATACCGACTTAACGACTGAACGAATAAATGACTGAACGATCGACGGACCAAATGAACGAATGAATGAATGAACGAACGATTTACCGATTGAACGGATGAATGACTGAACGATCGACTGAACGACTGAACGAAGGAATGACCGTTTGACTGAAAAAATGAATGACTAAACGACCAACTGAACGAATAAATGAATGACCGGCTGAAGGAATGAACGACTGAACGATCGACTGACCGACTGAACCAATGATTGAACGACCGATTGACCGCCTAAACGAATAAATGAATGACCAAACGACCGACCGACCCACTAAACGAATGAATCAATGAACGATCGAATGACAGACTGAAAGAATGAGTGAATGACCGACTAAATGAATAAACGAGTGAACGACTGACAGACTGACTGAACGAATGTTTGACTAAGCGACCGATTGAACGAAGAAATGACTAAATGGGCGATCAACCGAACAAACCTACGGACAAATGACTGAACAACCGACTGAACGATTGAATGCCTGAACAACCGATTGACCGACTTAATAAATGAATAAACAACCGACGGCACGAACAAATGACTGAACAACCGACTGAACGAATGACAGACTGAAAGAATAAATGACCGACTGAATGAACGAATAAATGACCAACTGAACGAATGAATGATCGAACAACCGATCGACGGACTAAATGAACGAATGAATGAATGAACGATTGACCGACTGAACGAATAAATGACTGAACGATCGAATGACCGACTGACTGACTGAATGACTATACGGCCGATTGACCGACTGAACGAACGAACGAAGACCGACTGAGCGAATAAATGACTGAACGATCGACTGACCGACTGAACGAAAAAATGACTGACTGACTGACTGACTGAAAGAATGAATAACCAAACGACCGACTGAACGAATGACTGACTGGACGAATGATGACCGATTGACCGACTGCACAAATGAATGACCGATTGATCAGCTGAAGGGATGAATGAATGGACAATTGACTGACCGACTGAAAGAATGACCGACTGATGGACTGACCGAATAAACAACTGAACGATTTGCCGACCGGCTGAATGAATGTATGACTAAGCAACCGACTGATCAACTGAGCGAATGAACGACTAGATGAGCTATCGACCGAATATAATTTACGAACGAATGACTGAACAACCGACTTAACGAACGAATGACTGAACGACCAACTAAACGAACGAATGTCTGAACGACCGACTGAACGAATGAATGAACAAACGATTGACCAACTCAACGGATGAATTACTGAACGACCAATGACTGACTGAATTAATAAATGAGTGAACAACCGATTGCGCGAATGAATGACTGAACGATCGACTGACCAATCGATCGAATAAATGAACGACCGACTGAACGACTGAATGACTGAACGACCGATTGACGAATAAATGAGTGAATGAATGACCGTCTAAACGAATGAATCCTGAACGACTTATTGATCAACTGAACGAATGAATGACTGAACGACCGACTGACCGACTGCATGAACGATTGACCGAACGACCAGGTGAACAAATCAAGGAATGAACAATCGACTGACCTACTGAACGAATGAATGACTGACCGGACCGACCGAACGAATGACTGACCGACCGAACGAACGAACGAATGACTGAACGGGCGACTGTCCGACTGAAAGAATGGATGAATGATCAGCTGAAGATATAAACAACTGATCAACTGAGCGAATGTATAACAAAGCGACCGACTGACCCACTAAACGACTAAATGAGCGTCAACCGAACACACCTACAAACGAACGACCGAACGACCGACCGAACTAATGAATGCCTGAACCACCGATTGAGCGACTAAACGAATGAATAAATGAACGACCAATTGACCAACTCATCCAATGAATTATTGAACGACCGATTCACCGACTGACTGAATGAATGACTGAACAACCGACTACCGACTGCATGGATGAATCACTGAACGACTGACCAGACCCATGAATGATTGTCTGAAAAAAAAATGAATGACTAAACGACCGACTGACCGACTGAATGAACGACCGACTGATCGATTCGACCAAATGAATTACTGAACGACCGACTGACTGACCGAATGACTGAATCAATGAACGACCGACTGACAGAATAAACAACTGAACGATTGACTGACCGACTGACGAATATATATGTAAACGACCGAATGACCGAATAAACGACTTAATGAGCAATTTACTGAACAAATCTACGAACGAATGACTGAACGACCGACTAAACGAACGAATGTCTGAACGACCGACCGAACAAATGAACATGTGAACGACCGATTGACCGACTGCACGAACGAATGACTGAATGAGCGATCGACCGGACAGATGTACAAACGAATGACTGAATGGCCGACTGAACGAATGATATGTGAACGACCGATTGACTGACTGAACGAACAAATGACTGAATGAGCCATCGACCGGACAAATATACGAACAAATGACTGAACGACCGACTGACCAAATGAATGTCTGAACGACCAACTGACCGACTGTATGAACGAATGGCCGAACGCCTGAATCAATGAACGATCGACTGATAGAATAAACGACTGAACGATTGACTGACTGACTGAACGAATGTATGTCTAGGCGACCGAATGACCGACTGACCGAATAAACGACTAAATGAGCAATCGACTGAACAAATCTACGAACGTATGACCGACTGAACGAACGAATGTCTGAACGACCGACGAACAAATGAATACCTGAACGACCGATCGACCGACCGCACGAACGAATGACTGAATGAGCGATCGACCGGACAAATGTACAAACGAATGACTGAACGACTGACCCGAACAAATGAATATGTGAACGACCGATTGACTGACTGAACGAACGAATGACCGAATGAGCGATCGACCGGACATGTGTACGAACGGATAACTGAACGACTGACTGAAATAAATGAATATGTGAACGACCGATTGACTGACTGAACGAACGAATGACCGAATGAGCGATCGATCGGACAAATGTACGAACTTATGACTGAACGACCGACTGACCGAATGAATGTCTGAATGACCGACTGAACAACTGAATGATTGAACGACCGACTGACCGACTGTGTGAACGAATGACAGAACCGCTGAATCAATGAACGACCGACTGACAATAAACGACTGAACGATTGACTGACGACTGAACGAATGTATAACTAAACGACTGACTGACCGACCGACCGAACAAATGGATATCTGAACGACCGATTGACCGACTGAACGAACGAATGATTAAATGAGCGATCAACCGGACAAATGTACAAACGAATGACTGAACGACTGACTGAACGAATGAATATGTGAACGACCGATTGTCTGACTGAACGAACGAATGACTAAATGAGCGATCGACCGGACAAATGTACGAACGAATGACTGACCGACCGACTGACCGACCGACCGAATGAATGTCCGAACGACCGACTGAACGAATGAATGTCTGAACGAGCGACCGAGCGGCCGACCGAACAAACTAACGGGAAAAAAAACAACAACAACAACAACAACAACAACAGCAACAATAACAACAACAACAACGAACGAGCTGAAATGTGATAGAATGGGACAGAATGAGGAAAGGAGAGCATACTAATGATGAATGTTAGACAGAATCAAAATAAGCGTGTGTGACAACTTTGAGAAACACACTGGATGACAACGATACAAGAATGCCTATGAAAAATTGACGAACTCACCACTCAGGACAAAGACATTTGCTGTCTCAGACAGACAGAACACATCATGAGAAGACTGATGAACTTTGCTTTGAGCTGTACAACAAACAGACCAAACAGATCCAAGTATGCCCAACAGTACAAGATTCATCAAATTGAGGTGACTTTCCAGCACCCTGTCGAAGTCTTTGTGGCTGTGACGTCGCTGAAACGCGACAAGGCTGCAAGCATTGACAACATACCTGCAGAACACTTGAAGATGGAGGAAAGGTAGTGACTGATGTATTAACTGCCATCTGCAACAAAAGCTGGCACACTAGCTAGCGGCTAACGCCGAAGAGATCTGCTCTCTAATCGTCACTCTTCCAAAGAGAGGAAATCCTCAACACTGCCAGAACAACCGCAGGATCAGTTAGATCAGCAATGTAAGCAACGTAATGTTTAAAATCCTTCTGAGCAGGTTACAGTTGCAGACAGACACCGCTGTATTGCAAAGGCTGAAGTATCATCGAACACCAGATCCTTAACCCGTCACCAAAAACACTTGCAGCATCAGGAGCTGTGTCATACCTTCACAGACTTCAAACAGGCGTTTTACAGAGTCTGTCAGATGCGCTGTATGCTGTTATTATGAAATTTGAGAACAAGACAAAGTGAACACCATCCAGCAAGTATACACCAAAGTGACCAGTGCATTACTCACGAAGGGCGCGATTGGAAAGTGGTCCCACATATCAGTTAGTTGTCAGTGCCCCTTTACTCTCCAATACTTTTCAAAAGGCCAGGAAATGCATCATGATTATCCTCTTGAAGAAGATCGTGGCAACAGAATCAGCACAGCAAGAACTTTCACAAACCTTCACTTGGCAGATAACTTTGGTTACCTGGCGGGTACTGAACAAGCACTCACTAAAATTGTTGAAACTCTTCGAAGGACGAAATAGAAAACGATGAATGAAACCCAAACACAGCAATGAAGACCCAACAACAAGGCCACATTGTGCTTCGTCTTATTTCGTGTATTAATATGATGGAGACATCGAACAGGTCTAAGTAGTAAAGTCAGTCAAAGAAGGCCACGACATTCGATGTGTTGTTTATTAATAAAATGTGACATTGTTACATTCTATTCCAGAGTAATGCACGAAGACATCTAACCATTCTCACATGTTTGTATTGTATTGAGCATGAAAATGAAAATGATAAAAATGACATTTTCCGTTGTAAATTGTGGCCCAGCTTTCTTCACCTTCCTAATCCCACCAGATTATCAAACCTCCGCCCTCTCTCTTCTCTCCTTTTCTCCCCCCCCCCCCCCTCTCTCTCTCTCTCTCTCTCTCTCTCTCTCTCTCTCTCTCTCTCTGTATGTCTGTGTCTCTGCCTCTGTCTCTCTGTCTCTACCTCCCTCCCTTCCTCTCCCTTCCCCCCTTATCTCCACTCCGCTTGTTTCATAGAGGCATTGTGAGTTATGAACGATTTCGGTAGCGAGCATCTAGCTGGCTTTGAAAAGGATATATATATATATATTAGTTTGATAAAGCAAGTGCAGGCTAATATTCCTCCATCATTATATTAATGAGTTGGCAAATACTTGTGGAAAAGGGGGAGGGGGTTCGGGGGCGGGGAAGAAACAAAGAAAATGAAAATGAAAACTCAGGGAAATACATTATCAATGTAAAAGTCTTCATTAGCTGCCCACGGAGACCATCGTAACCCATCTTGAGACAGGACGATTTGTATAGCCTGCTCCGCGGCCTTTCGTCCGCTGGATGGGACTCGTCAGAGAGACTGGCTGATTTTATCAGTTGTCCTTCAGCCCCAAGAAGACATACAACACAGCCTACAATTCCATGTATTCACACCATCGATGGTTCAAAAATGTTTGCTGACCATACTTTTTATCATCTTAAACTGTATCTGGTTCTCAGAGACAAATTGATAGCTAACAGTTGGCTGAAAGAAGAATTGAACTTAAGTCAGCAAATTCTATTAATACTGTTTTTTCTTCTTCTTCCTTTTTTTGGGAGGGGGATGGGGGTGGTGGTGGGGGGGGGGGGTAACTGGCTTGTACTGAGACGTAGGGTGGTGTAATGGAACTACGATTTTGATAAATGCATGCAAATACCTCGAAGTTGACCGTTTTACGAAGCTCTGTTTTAGTTTCACGGGTCAGTATACAAGTCTATGAAACTTTTTTTTCTATCTCTGTTATTTGTCTAGCTGTTTTTTTTTTCCCTACATGCTTCATGCCTACTTGTAGGCTACTTGGATGGGCACAGCAAATGGAATCAGTGGTATACATTGATGTATTTCACATTGTCAACCAACGTTGCCGACCCTGTTGATCCTTCTTTGTTAACTTCTACCACATCACTTTGCATGTTTCTTCCTTTCAGTTTCACAGATCGACGTCATCCATCTTTTGCGATTCAGGCTTTTGAGAGAGAGAGAGAGAGAGAGAGAGAGAGAGAGAGAGAGAGAGAGAGAGAGAGAGAGACATATAGACATAGGCATAGGGACAGACAGAAATGCCACAGAGAGTGAAAGAGAGATGTACACTCTTGACAGTGATTCATGATGCAGACAGGATGGGGGAAAAAGAAAAACTCTCACACCCTGGTGCCTCGTAAAGCCGGGACACTGACAGATTCTTTTCTCCGGAAGCTCCAAACCCTTTCCAGGTCTTCGGCGGCCAGGAGTAGAAGCAGACACAGCGTGTCTCCAGCAGTCCGGAGAAATCAAATCAGGCAGTCACTGTTTACCATGGCATGTCGACTGTCCGCCCTTCTACACCTCCACCTCTCTCTCTCTCTCTCTCTCTCTCTCTCCTCTCTCTCTCTCTCTCTCTCTCTTACACACACACACACACACACACACACACACTTACTCTCTCTTTTTCTGTCTGTCTCTGTCTCACACACACACACACACACACACACACATACGCACGCACGCACGCACGCACGCACACACACACACAAATGCTTGCTCTCTCTCTCTCTCTCTCTCTCTCTCTCTCTCTCTCTCTGTTTCGTTTTCTAGTCGGCAGTCTGCACGGAAGGTTAGATTGTCAGCCGATTGGTAGACGTTGGGCTTTGTTTGTATCAGCCATTCCATGGGAAGTCACTCTTGTCAAATTGTCACAAGTAGACAAAACCTGAATACGTCACACCTCCCTGTCTTTACAATCAAACAGATTAACTTATAAAAAAAATAACAAATAAACTACATCAAAACATTAGCTGGTGTTCTTAAATATATATCTAACTTTCAACACAAAAAATGGAGTGCTCTGGATTACAGGATTATTACATCAACACAAAAAAAAACCCCACAAGGTGAGTTGCTTCAACACGCGCTCAACACTTGTTTTTGTTTCTTCTAAACGTAGTCTTTCAGGTAGGCAGGTGTTTTTCACTCTGCGACCAAATTGAGTGTGTCTTGGTTCTAACTGCTGTGGCGGTGTTTGTTCAACAGTGTTCTCTCTTGATCAAGAGGAGAGTTCCTGTCCGGTTCCTGATCATTTTGGCAATCAGCTTGCGCTCCAGCTGGTTCTGGAATTCCTTGACTGTTTCTTGAAGTTGAATTTGCTATTTCTCTTCATTGTAGCATCCGCTCCTGGAGTAGTGAGCTGTGTGTAAGGTCTGTTGATTCTCTGTCTTGACTGTTCCCCATCTGCTACTGCATCATTTGATCCGCTCTTTCTGCTTGATGGACACCAATTAGTCGTTCTGTTGGTGGGATAGAATGTGACTGTTCTTTCGTTGCTTTGTGGTGGCTAAAATACTGGCTTGTAGTTGTCACTGGTTTCTCGCATGTTTCGTCGATTTTTCGCCGGAGTCTGCGTCCGTCTTCAGTTCGTATGTTGTATGCCTTTATGTCCACTTGCCTTTCAACCTGAGCTGTTACCCATCTTGTGGAGCCAGGTGGCCTGAACCGTACAAATTGTCCAGGCTTCAGCTCAGCCAATTCTGCAGTTCCACGGTCTTAGTATATTGCCTGTTTTCATCTTTCTAGCTTGAAGTCCATCTGTGGCTTGCTTCACCGAAGGCTTCGACTTGGATCTGGTTGTAGACAGCTGTGTTCTTGATCTTCTCGAGGACAGTCTTTGTGCAGGTGAACTTCCCAGTATTTCTGATGGAGTATTTCGCAGCTCCAATAAGGCCATATTAACACAACACACACACACACAAAAGGTGAGTTGCTTCAATATCCGAGAAACAAATGACAACTACAAGCCACTGTTTCAACCACCACAAGGCAACAAAAGAACAGTCACATTCTATCCCACCAGCAGAACTACTGATTTGTGTCATGTTTCGTTTTCTAGTCGGCTGTCTGCACAGGAAGGGTCGATTGATTGTCCAGCCGATTCGTAGACGTTAGGCTTTGTTTACATCAGCCATTCCAAGGGAAGTCACTCTTGTCAAGTTGTTGTCACAAGCAGACGAAACCTAAATACGTCACACCTCCCTCCTCTCTCCCCCACCCGTCTCTCTCTCCCCTCTCCTCTTTCTTTCATCCCCTTCCACGCTACCCCTTACGGATGAACGAGAAGTGAGTGGCCTGACGTTCCTCCTCTGGTCGTTGCAGAAACGTTGTAAGAGAAGGGAGTGGCCTGACGTTCCTCCTCTGGTCGTTGCAGAAACGTCGTAAGAGCAACACACTCTCTGCACTGAATGTCTGTACCGTGAAACCACGTTGCAACTAGCTGTCGTTTCAATACTATGCTAACAAACTTTGTTGCTGTTTGCAGATTGTACCATCTCCATTGTATAAAAGAAGATGCTTTAAAAATGTTTTACAAAAAAGGGGGGAGAGGAAAGTATGAATTTTTTGTGTTTTACTTTTCAGATCTGTCATAGACTGTATGTCGTTTAAAGTGTGTGTGTGTGTGTGGGGGGGGGGGGGGGGGGGGGGGGCGTGTGTGTGTAAGTGTGTGTGGGGGGGGGTATGATTTTTTTTTGTCTTACTTTTCAGTTCTGTCATAGACTGTATGTCATTGAACCCTCATCGCCGTGGGTTTTCTTTACTTGTTGTGTTGGCCGACCGGTTCAGTGCTGATTTGGCAGACAGACGTTTTAGTTCCAATCCTGCCGATGCCCTGCACGCACGCGCACACACGTACACACACAAATACACGAACACACACACACACACACACACACACACACACACACACACACACACACACACACACACACACACAGATGTACAGACAGACAGAACCATTGACGTTACCCAACTGAACGTGTTGTCATGATGGTGACATCAGTGTCGAATGGCCTCCGCCACCATACAGACAGTC
>JADBJO010012242.1:44755-59314 GCA_016801955.1 Conus betulinus
GCAGTGTGTTGGGCAGATGGGATTAATACTTGCCTGTCTATACAGGGACTGTCCGCAGAAGAAGAAGAAGAAGATTTGGCAGCAGATTACCCCCCCCCCCCCCCCCCCCACACACACACACACACACACATGCGCGCGCTTTTGTGTGTGTGTGTGTGTGTGTGTGTGTGTGTGTGTGTGTGTGTGTGTGTGTGTGTGTGTGTGTGTACGTGTGTGTGTGTGTGTGTGTGTGTGTGTGTGTGTGTGTGTGTGTGTGTGTGTGTGTGTGTGTGTGTGTGTGCTTTAGAGAGAAAGACAGAGACAGAGAGACACGTATATGCAAATGTATATCTGTCTATTAATCTGAATCTTTGTATATATGTATAGATAGAGATATAGATACTGAGAGAGAGAGAGAGAGAGAGAGAGAGAGAGAGAGAGAGAGAGAGAGAGAGAGAGAGAGAGAGAGAGAGAGAGAGAGAGAGCAAGGAGAGTATCTGTAGTATACAGAATTTTAAAAAAAAAAAAAAAAAACTACTGCAAACAGTGTCACACAGACTGGGTTTAACTTGTGAGTATATGTCTACGTCCTAGCACCACACGCTAATCTAGCAGCAACGAAATTCTTCTTTTTTAATCTGTTTCCCAGGAATTCCTGTGATCCAATGGATTACCAGATTAGTTATCATGACGCAGCATCGTATTAGCGACACAATCAAAAGGGACACCGCTGATGTTGTTTGTCTGGCCAGGACAGATAAGACTTCTGAAGCTCTGTTTAGCGCCCAGACCAAATGAATCCGCGGCAAAGCTACAGAGATGTATATAGTTTTCCATTGTCCATCTCCCAGAACCGTGGGAGCCTGGTGAAGATGAGTGTCTGGAGCAGTCTGACAGGGGTGTTGCCTGGCTGCGACGGCTGATGGCGGGAAGGGCTGGACGCTGATGGAGGGGATTAGTTTAGTCGATTGCTCCTGACTGTCAGCAATCTCCTGCCTGCTTTGATGGATCTCACTGGCAAATGGCTGCATTAGGCTATCTGTGTTGACACATGCAAGGCACGTTTAGCTTACACAGAACAATGTTTGTTGTTGTCATCGTTTTGGGCATTTATTTTTTATGTAATGCACACACAAGTTTTTGTTTCTTTTTTCAGGGGATGGGATGGGATGCGGGGGATTTCTCTGTTGTGCGTATTTCCTGTCTCCATGTTCTCGTTGTGGATATGTACTATTACTGACTACAGTGATGTGCATTCCGTTGTCCCACCATGCGGTGGATAGGTACTATAGTGACATCAGTGATGTGCATTCCATTGTTCCACCATGTGGTGGATAGGTACTATAGTGACATCAATGATGTGCATTTTAATTGTCCCACCATGTGGTGGATAGGTACTATTGGTGACATCAATGATGTGCATTTTAATTGTTCCACCATGTGGTGGATAGGTACTATAGTGACATCAGTGATGTGCATTCCATTGTTCCACATGTGGTGGATAGGTACTATTGGTGACATCAGTGATGTGCATTCCATTGTTCCACCATGTGGTGGATAGGTACTATAGTGACATCAGTGATGTGCATTCCATTGTTCCACCATGTGGTGGATAGGTACTATAGTGACATCAGTGATGTGCAGCAGTGCTAAACAGTGTTCGATGAAATCAATACCAATGCCCATATCAGAGTGGGCGTATGCTGGAGAGTCCCGAGGAGGAATATAGTAGAAAATACACATCACTGGTTTATCAGCAGTAAAAAAAAAATTGCTGACATTTCTAACACAACAAAATTGTCTAGGTTCACATTGATGGGGTTTGAAATAATTAGCGAAACCGTTACGTACCAGAACCATCACTCCTCCACTTTTCCTACCTTGTCTACTAAGTTTCTTTGCCGGAGCTGAAAACAACACAAAATCTTTCATAACATTCATTTCAAAACTTTCATCTACAAAGGTTTCGGTCAAGCGTATTATATCAGCAGAGTTAAAAAAAAAATGGTAAATTCGTGGTTACTTTATTTGCAATTCCCCCCCCATAATAATTCAATATTTAAAAGGAGCAGGTGCACTACGGACATGTGACTGTGAACGTGTGTGTGTGTGTCGTCAACACTGGGCTGGCCATCCCGTCAGGCATCAAGGGTGACAGATGCCTGCGGAGACTGGAAACGTAGTTGTTGCTGTCTGAATTTGCCACGCGTGACCGCACCCTGCAAGCGGACAGGGTTCGCTTCGTCACAGGAACTCGGTAACTGACCCCTCGCTCTAGGGAGCTTCTCTGCGTCTTCAATCTGTCTGGTGCCACAGGGGTAGTCACGCGTGACAACCTCTGCACCGGCACAGTGCAGAGTATCGGCGACGGTGCCTCTGCCTGGCCCCACATTAGTGGTGATTTGGTCAGCACACTGTTGCAGTTGACGGCTGCCACCACCGCCGACCTCGAGAGGCCCTCGAGCAGTAGCAGCTGCGCTGATTGAAGCTGGCTGAAGATCAGGGAAGTCGCCGCTGTGTGTGTCGTATCGCTGGTAGAGTTGTCATGGTCTGATCGATGAGGTGGGGGTGTACCGGTGACCTCGGAGTCACCCTGAGAGGGGGGCAGGCTCTTAATGTCATCGACGGCCTGCAGTCCAGAGTTGCTGTAGAACTCATGGATGAGTTCCGTCTCCTTCTGCATGTTCCAGTCCCAATCCCCGTCGTACTTGTCCTTGAGGAAGGCTGCCAGACACTCCCCAATGGCCCCAGGTTCTGCGATGTCTTGTACGGATTCCGCTTCGGAGTAGCTGGATCTAGGGCGTGGTTGTGGATCAACAACACCAGCAGCAATGATCTTGCCTCGTCTTAGGTAGCTACGTTGGTTGTTCTCCCACAAAGACATCAGCTGGTCGCGTTGCTGAGGAGTATAGTCAGGACTAATCTTAACCCCATCTTTCTCCATCCTTTTTCTTGCCTCTTTGTTCTTCATCACCCTCATCGTGTGGCTAAATCTTCGGAAGCGGACGATGACGGGTCTACAGCGGGAACCACTCGGTCTGCCAACACGGTAAGCTTCGTCAACGTCATCAATCTTGAAACAAGGGGAGTCAAAGAGATTGTTCAAGGTCTGGACCGCTAAAGAAACCAGCGAATCAAGAGATTCCGTGTTATCTTCTTTGATGCCAGATATTTTAATGCTTTTTTCGCCGTTCGTTAGCCTGGAGCTGGTCCACTTTCTGTTGGAGGGTCTGCACACGCTGATCACAGTCTTTCACCTTTCTGATCAAACAGTCATATATTTTTCCTGTTGTTCTTGACATACATATTGAGAGAGGACAACGAACTCATTATAGTCGACATGTCTTGCGACTGGGCCTTCAAAAGCCTCTGTCTGCACATATCTGTCTCTGTCTGTCTGTCTGTCTGTCTGTCTGTCTGTGTTGGAAATAGCCGAATGGATCTTTCCGCAGTCCTACCAAAGCTGAACCTACAAATGCATCTCTTTGTCTGCTTGTGCCTCTCTGTCTGTCTGCCCGTCTGTCTTTCTGTCTGTCTCTCTCTCTCTCTCCCTCCCTCCCTCCCCCCCCCCCACCCTCTCTGTCTCTGTCTCTCTGTCTCTCTCTCTCTCTCTCTCTCTCTCTCTCACACACACACACACACACACACACACACACACACACACACACACACACACACACACACGGCACGCATGCATGGATGGAATAAACGATGTGATATCATCTGTGAAGAGCTCACGCCCAACGAATGACACTGCCCGTTTTCACAGGACAAATGGCACTGGTGGGGGCACCCCAAAGCAGTTTAGCCCCATCGGTGAAGTTAGCAGTTCCTCAGAGAGAAAATGCCCGAACATGAGTGAGAAACAGTGCGCTGTCATTCAGACAGTCGGTATCCCGATCGTCATCCTGACGTGCGCTTCCTATAAATATTGGAGATTCATCTTGCCAAAGGTTTCTTGTGCAAGGCCCCAAAGTTTGAGAATAGGTAACGGTAACACTGTTTGCAATTGAAAGAGATTGATGATCTTTCCCGGATTTTTTTTTTTTTTTTCCGGAACAGTGCTAGTTTGAATCATCAGTCAGCTTAATTGTTGCATATGAGAGAGAGAGAGAGAGAGAGAGAGAGAGAGAGAGAGAGAGAGAGAGAGAGAGAGAGAGAGAGAGAGAGAGAGAGAAGCCAAAACATGGTTGTCAAACGATGCATCTGTAATGCAGACACTGTGTCTGAAAAATGTCGACTAAGCGTATTGCTATTATTGATTGGTTCAGATCTCTGTTCATAGATTTGCAGTGACGTTTGTTTGCCGAATGACTCACGCAGAGGTTTTCGTCATGATGTTGAAACTGAGAACAGGTAACTCTATTTGCAGTGGAAAACAGGCGTTATCGTCCCCTGATCGCGCGCGCGCGCGCGCGCGTGCGTCCATGTGTGTGTGTGTGTGTGTGTGTGTGTGTGTGTGTGTGTGTGTGTGTGTGTGTGTGTGTGTGTGTGTTGTTGTTGTTGTTGTTGTTGTTGTTGTTGTTGTTTGTTTGTTTGTTAAGGAACAGGTCTACTTTTGTTTGTCTAGAAGCGAATATAGTTCTTGTGCCACTCAGTCTCTTATGACTATCTGTGTCAGAGGACGTGTTCGCTGAATGGCAGCTACGCGATGTCTGGTGAGTTGATCGCGTGAACGTTGAACGTTTATTTGTTTTGTTTTCATTGTTTGATTTTTTCATGCGTAAACGATATATTGATAACATTCTACAACAATAACAACAACAATTCCAAGTTGAGAATTTTTTGGTCCTCAGCACCCGGCTTAGACTGTCTAACGTCAATTTAGAATCGTTGTACAAGCGAAAGGACACTGGAATTAAAAGAAGAAGAAGAAAGAAACGGGGCAGAAGGGGGGGGGGGGGGGGGGGGGGGGGGGGGGGGGGGGGGGGGGGGGGGTCGACAACAACAACAGCAAAACAAACAAACAAACAAAAACCAGAGTGTAGCAAAAAAAAATACGAAAAAAAAGAGAAAGTGTCGAAGAAAAAGCAATGATGGCTAAGAGGACAATAACAATGACAACAACGACGACGATGACGCAGTGATGATGATGATGATGATGATGATGATGATGATGATGATGATGATGATGATGATGATGATGATGATGATGATGATGATGATGATATGATGATGATGACGATGATTGATGATGATGACGATCATGGCGATGATGATGATGATAATGATGATGATGACGATGAACAAGAATAAGAAGAGGGAAAAAAGACCAAAAAAAAATTAAATAAATAAATAAAAAGAAGAGGACGTGTCACGGGTATACTGAAGCACGCATGCTCATAGTTGTGGCCACATAGCATGATTACATGTTTGATGGGAGTGCATGTGTGTGTGAGAGAGAGAGAGAGAGAGAGAGAGAGAGAGAGAGAGAGAGAGAGAGAGAGAGAGAGAGAGAGAGAGAGGACAAATGTTTCTGTCTGCCTTGCCGCAGTGCGCGTCATTCAACACACAGCTTCTGAAAACAGTAAAGAAAGAAGTAAATAAATAAGCAAATAAATGAATGAGTGAATAAACGAATCAAAAAAAAATAAATACATGAATACAAAACAACTATTTTGAAAAGTGAAAATATATAGAACGCCATTTTAGGAGACGATCTATCCACCTGTAAACGTCCCATCTGAACTGGTCTTCCATCTCGGCGGTGGCGTCTTTTGCCGACGGCCCTGCAGTTATGGAGTAAGGGCTGGCAAACCCAGAGTGCCCTGTAGTTATGAATTAATGGTACTCCAATAGGGCCCTGTAGTTATGAACTGATGGCACACCCATAGGGCCCTGTAGTTATGAACTAAGGGCTGGAACACCCATAGGGCCATATAGTTATGAAACTAATGGCACACCCATAGGGCCCCGCAGTTATGCACTAATGGCACACACCCATAGGGCCCTGCAGTTTGAACTAAGGGCTGGCACACCCAGAGGGCCCCGCAGTTATGAACTAATAGCACACCCATAGGGCCCTGCGGTTATGAACTAAGAGCTGGCTCACCCAGAGGGCCCAGCAGTTATGAACTAATAGCACACCGATAGGGCCTGCGGTTATGAACTAAGAGCTGGGCACACCCAGAGGGCCCTGCAGTTATGAACTAATAGCACACCCACAGGGCCCTGTGGTTATGAACTAATAGCTGGCACACCCAGAGGCCCTGCAGTTATGAACTAATAGCACACCCACAGGGCCCTGTGGTTATGAACTAATAGCACACCGATAGGGCCCTGTGGTTATGAACTAAGAGCTGGCACACCCATAGGGCCCTGCGGTTATGAACTAAGAGCTGGCTCACACCAGAGGGCCCAGCAGTTATGAACTAATAGCACACCGATAGGGCCCTGTGGTTATGAACTAAGAGCTGGCACACCCATAGGGCCCTGCGGTTATGAACTAAGGGCTGACACGCCCCTACAGGGCCCTGCAGTTATGAACTAATGATACACCCATAGGGCCCTGCGGTTATGAACTAACTAATGGCACACCCAGAGGGCCCTGCAGTTATGAACTAAGGGCTGGCTCACCCATAGGGCCCTGCAGTTATGAACTAATGATACACACCCATAGGGCCCTGTAGTTATGAACTAATGGTACACCCCCAGGGCCCTGTAGTTATGAAATAAGGGCTGGCACCCCCAGAGGGCCCTGCAGTTATGAACTAAGGGCTGGTACACCCACAGGGCCCTGCAGTTATGAACTGAGGGCTGGCACACCCACAGGGCCCTGCAGTTATGAGCTAGGGTTGGAACACCCAGACGGGCGTTTCCACGGAGGTTCTGTTGGGTGGCGTCTGGTGGTCACACATGGTATCTGCCCAGGGAAAAGTTATGTCCCTTGACGTGTGACCGGAATGACCAGTGCGTGCTTGCACTCTGTGTGAATGCTTCGCAGGCTTAGAGTGGTGTGGTGGGGCCAGATTTCTCCTGGATGACTGGTTTGGCAGTTGAGAACCGTGTTTCTTTTAGTCCTACTGGCATTTTTTCGGATCTCTCTCTCTCTCTCTCTCTCTCTCTCTCTCTCTCTCTCTCTCTCTCTCTCTCTCTCTCTCTCTCTCTTCCCCAAAACACGGTGATACACATCAGAGTTGACGCTGATTCCTTTCATAGTCACATCTGTTTTTTGTGCGCAAACATTTCTTATGACTCTTGGTTTAGTACAATTATCGGTACAAGACACTACATTATACAAATCGTACTGTTTGACATATCATTATCGTTCACTTCTCCATCATTATCATTTGGCGCCCAGTTGCAGAGGAGAAGATGTTCATTCTATGTGTTCCTCTTTGCAAAGCATTATGTTCACCTCTCTCTCTCTCTCTCTCTCTCTCTCTCTCTCTCTCTCTCTCTCTCTCTCTCTCTCTCTCTCTCTCTCTCTCTCTCTCTCTCTTCACTTTGCTATGTTCGTATAGTTAGTCGCGCCTGCCTCTTTTCTCTTAAAAAAAAAAAAAAAAAAACTGTTCATGCATGGTCTTTGTCAACGATTACTTCCCTTGGCAAAACATTTTTTTTTTTCTTCTCTCGGATTCATAAACTGGTTGAAAGGGTGGTTCTAAAGTCTGACCTCTCTCTCTCTCTCTCTCTCTCTCTCTCTCTCTCTCTCTCTCTCTCTCTCTCTCTCTCTCTCTCTCTCTCTCTCTCTTTTCGTGCTATTTTCGTAATAATTAATTGCATAATACATATATCTCCTATTGCTACGAAAAAGGGTATTCGTATGTGATATTCGACTTAGGAAAAACAAACAAAACTTGATTTTTGTGTCTATAAGACTAAGTGAGGTATTATTCATACAAGAGCAGCGCTTACGATCTTTCTTATTCTGCCTTTCTTTGTGTGTGTGTGTGTGTGTGTGTGTGTGTGTGTGTGTGTGTGTGTGTGTGTGTGTGTGTGTGTGTGTGTGTGTGCACGCCCGTGCGCGCGTGCGAGCACGCACTCGGGCGCCTGCATACATGCATCTGTACGTAGCTGCATACAGACCTATTTGTGCCTGTCTGTACGCCGGAGTGTACCACTATAATTCTTTTGTAGTTATTTCCCTTTCCGCGGCCCAACTCATATCTGCAGGCCTCTCATCTACGACGTGATTTGAAGCTGGCCTCATGTTAAAACAGCAAAATAGCGACAACAAAATTTGAGAAAAAAGAGAAAGGTGCTGGGAAGAAAACTATATCCTCCTCCCTTTAATTCAGTTCACGCGTAGAAACACTACATTATGCAGCAAGGGAAGGAATTAGAAGTTCTGAACCGAACAAACAACAACAACAACAACAACAACAACAAAAACCGCTTCCCCTGTCCGAAAATGTTCAACATTTTTGTTCGATATAGAAAATGTTTCATTTGTAATGAATTCGCTGAATGATCATGCATTCCCGTTAGGTCAACTCCAAGCATTAGTGGCATTGTCGTTGGCCACACATTTCACCCTTTTACTACCTGTGGTTAAAATGAACTGTGCAGTGTTTGTGCAATCTTTGCTGACAGAGCGCGCAAAAAAAGAAGAAAGAAAGAAAGAAAGAACTGACAGCGAGATGACTGCAGGCGGAAACTGACACAGACCTCACAGAGAAAGGACTGTTCCGTACGTTGGACAAGATGAAAAAGATAGGGGCAACAAATGACAAAACAAAACACGACGCGTTTCGAGACCTCTTTGGCTTTCTTCTTCAGGCAAGATTAACCAACATTTGGGACAATTCGAAACGAAGAACGAGCAATCAGTCTTATCTCTTCTTGGTAACTACTGGGCGCAAAATGAATCCATTTAAGTCATTTTACGCGTAGAAATATTAGTTTTGACCGTCAAGGGAAGAAATTACAAGTTCTGCGTCGAAATAATTACTTCCCTTGTCTGAAAGTGGTCAGCATTTGTTCGAATGAAAAAATTTTTTTTTTTTTTTTTCTCTTTTGTAATGAATTCGCTGATTGGGCACAAAAGAAATCTATCAAAACATAAGTTTATACTGCCAAGAGAATAGATCAGAAGTTCTGAATCGAAAGAGTTAAAAATTTCATTAACAAAGTTGATCTGTCTGCGATAGATATCTGAATTACACACACACACACACACACACACACACACACACACACACACACACACACACACACACACATTGTTGCATGGCAACCTTCCAACTCAAAATGGACTCGCTTAGACGCGTCTGTTTCAGTCAGTGGGACTCCTGGGCCAAACAGATACGTTAGAATGAGTTTCAGACAGACACAGACCAGAGACCAAGAAACCAACAGGTGTACAGTGCGTAGACTGAGCTATGTACTGGTTTGGGGGCAGGGTGCATTCCCACTCCCAGATGTGGATGCGTCCCACCTCTGCCAAATGGCATCTCTGATACTGCCAGACCACATCAGTCTGGGGCTCTGTAGGCCTACAATCAAGTGTCAGAGAAAATCCTGTGTAGCAGAGGGTCATTGCTCAGGTCACGGCCTGTACCCCCAATGCCTTCTCCACCTCTAACTGTAAAGGGGATCGGGAGCCAGCACAGGCGTTGTGCTCACACTGACGTCACTACTGTCATACCATCATGCAGGGGCGGGGCAGGAGGGAAGGAGTCGGGGGTGGGACTGCAGGCGGAAATGGAAACCTAGTTCCAAAAGAAACGACTACGCCGCCGGACAAACAATGACATGACAAACACGACACCTTTCCAGACCTCTTGTGTCTTCTTTCTCAGGCAACATGAAGCACCGTTTGGAACCATTACGAAGAACGAGCAATCACTCATTTTTTTTTTTTTTTTTCTCATCATGACAGGACAAGAGTTACTCTACTTTGTAGGCGTCGCGTTCTGTCATGTCATTTGTTTGTTTCGTTCGTTTGGGCGGCATAGTCCTTTTATTGTTTAGAAATAAAGGTTGATTCAATCCCACAGACAGCGATTCCAATGAATATATTCCTGATTAACCCCAACCGAATTACTGCCCTTTGTTTTCTAACGGAATTACTGCCTTTTTTTTTTTTTTTTTTCAAGGTTTCTTTAATTGTTTTTCTCAACATCGATTCACTCTATGCGCACGAAAAGGACTACAAATGGAGTGAACATAAATCCGATTGTATTGATTTAGAGAGAATGAGTATGGACAACAAATGTGAAGAGCAGAGCCGGGGAGGGTTGTCAAAAAGAGGAATGATTTACTTCCGTTGTTGTGGTGGTGGCTGATGTTGTTACTGTGGTAGTTGCTGTTGCTGTTGTTACGTGTCATCGTTCTGTGTATTCTTCGCCATGATGCTCATTAATGACGCTCTCCCATACACAAACACACTCTAGTTCATCCGGACACAGCCTTAGCCACAACAAATCCACGGGGAGCAGTGTGTTTCAGAGAGAACTAATATCAACAGGAACAACTGACAAATACATCAGCACGTGAAGGTCTATGCAGGCAGGTGCTCAAATGGGCATCTCTCTCGTGGTGACCCTCAGCAGATGAAATGGTCTGTTCGGGAGTTACCTTTCCCCTTTACCTCCCCTGCTTGATCAATCTTAGATTAGTTCGTGTCAACTCTTTCAAATGGGAATGCTTCAGAATCTACATAATTATTATGTCTATGTCGCTGAAGTCACACAAATGAGTATATTTTATTCTTAACAACTGTGTTGGACCGAAAAATCCATAATTTCTAAACTAAACTGGTATTTTGCACGATCAATTTTGGCGCTTTTTTTTTCTCCTTCGCCCTCCAGTTAACGGTTTGTTCGGGAGTTACCCTTCCGTCTTATCTCCTTTGATTGATGAATCTGGATTATTTCGTGTCGACACTTTAACATGCCAGTGTTTCGGAACCTATATCATTAGTATGCATACGTCGCTAAAGTCACAACAATGAATGTACTTTATACTTGGACAAAAAGCTCTTATTTGTTCTATACTTGTATCTCGCACAATCATTTTGGTGCCATTTTTCATTTTCCGCCGACCAAACCTGGACCTGGGCTATTTCTTGCTTTTATCAAAAGTTTGTGAGAAAAACTGTCGAATCCCAAAACGTACATTCCAAGTCAAGTCCGTAAGCTCTCATTTCGTGGATCGCATGCCTACGATCTTTTTCGCGCAAGCTTGCGATTCTACGACATGACTGACGATGCCGACCTGTCTGGAACAGTCGCCTTCTTCGTTTAACTTTGTGTCATTGTCGGAGTTGTGCGCTAATTGTCACGCTATGAAATTCAGACTTCCCGATCGAATATAGTGTTGATAATAACTATGATGTCTATGATAAATACAACTGAAAATGTATAGACATTATTGGTCAGTTTCACCAAGTATTTTTCCATCGAAAATCGTATGCAGAACGCATGTCGACATCCAGGCGAGAAGGAAAGCCAGTTGTGTGTTAGGTACTCCTTTTCAAAGACCAAGTTCTCCGCTCAGATACAGTCTTGGAGAATCACATCTACAGGTGTGAACAGACTGAAACGCCTGCTGTTCAGTCATGACAAAAATAGTTCATGCTGTGTGGTGTTTCTCATCGCAATAGAGAACAATAGGACACAAACTCGTCAACTGCGGGTTCATTCTCCGATTTGATCACCAACACTGTCATACAGCGACAACATTATCCAGTGTGACATGCTTCATATTATACCTTGGGTTCTGAAGTTGTCGTCCATAGTCTATGAATATGTTGGAATGCTTTGAACGGACGGCGAAGCAGACAACACGGAAGCTACGACAGAAAGCACCAACTTGTGTCAGTTCCTGCCTCGCCAGGCCCGTTTGGTCTGCGGCACCCGTGTTGCTGATGACACACATACTCACACATACACACACCTACACACACTACACACACACACACACACACACACACACACACACACACACACACACACACACACACACACACACACACACACACACACACACACACACACACGCGCGCGGGACCGCACACACACACACACACACGCGTGCGCGCACACACACGCACACACGCACACACACACACACACACACACACACACACACACACACACACACACACACACACTCGCGCGCGGGACCGTACACACACGCACACGCGTGCGCGCGCGCACGCACACGCACGCACGCACGCACGCACACGCACACACACACACACACACACGCACACGCACGCACGCACGCACGCACGCACGCGCGCACACACACACACACACACACACACACACACACACACACACACACACAACATTATTGTTATCGTGTCAGAAAGACGTCAAGAGTAGTTAAGATGATAATTAGGTCCCGTAATCACTAATTGAACATGACACATAAGACGTCTTCAGTATTCTTTAATGGCATTTCACTAATGAACAGAGGGAATTGGTCAAAAGCAATATCCGAAACAACGTGACTAACAGAAAAAAAAAAAAAAAAAAAAAAACAAAAACAAACAAACCAAAAAAAAACTTAACACACCATGAGATAGAACAGATAAACCGAGAGCAATAGTCAAACAGAGACACGGTGACACAAGTTTAACTCCCAGGGCGTCATTTTGATGTCAAAAGTTAGGGCCCAGAAGAACTCCCGGGAGTTAGTTTGAACAGCACCAGTCTAACTCTCCAAGGGGTTCGGGGCCTGATCTGGCGCTGTCCCAAATGAACTCCCAGGAGTTAGTTTAGAGTCAATTTTCTTTTAGGTTCAAAACAACTCCCCGGGAGTTATTCTGAGACAGGTAGGGGTTCATTCTCGAACAGCTCTAATAAACAGAAAGAAGAGAGGGGGGGGGGGGGGGGGGGGGGGGGGGGGGGGGGGGGGGGGGCTGAAGCTATTTTGGGGCTGCTTTTGTGCAGACCCAGATTAATTCACGGGAGTTAAATCTGGGACAGCGCCAGACTGACTCCCGGGAGTTAAACTGGGAGGGGGGCAGTTTCACCACGTTACACCGGACAAGCTCATGACGTTTCCCAGAGCATTCATAGTGACTTAAATCAAACACCAATGTTCATACCGTGTGGAATGAGCAACAGCGCCACCATTTCAAACAACCACCACAAGCTTTATACTGATCATGTACAGTGTCAAATTCCATCTTGGCCCCCAACACACCAAACTGTGTGTCTGTTCATAAAAGACCTCTCTCTCTCTCTCTCTCTCGTTAGGGGCAATCTCCTCCCCTCTCTCTCTCTCTCCCAGCTCTCTCCTCCTCCCTCACTCGCCTCTCTCCCCGCTCCTCTCTCCTCTCCTCTCCTCTCCTCCCTATTCTGTCTCGGTTTCCTATCTCTCTCTCGTCTCTCTCTCCCTCTCCTCTCCTCACCTCTCTCTCCTCTCTCCTCCTCCCTCTCTCTCTCCTCTCCTCTCTCTCTCTCTCTCTCATCTCTCTCCCACTCTCCTCATCTCTCTCCTCCTCACTCTCCCGGCCCCTCCCATCCTCTCTCCTCTCTCCGCCTCCTCTTCCCTCCCCCCTCTCTCCTCTCTCGCTCTCCCCTCCTCTCTCACTCCTCTCCCCTCCTCTCCTCTCTCTCTTCTCTCTCTCCTCACTCTCTCTCTGAATCTCTCTTCGCCTCCTCTCTCCACCTCCTCCCCCCCCCCCCCCCCCCCCCCCCCCCCCCCTCTCATCTCTCCCTCTCTTTCTCCTCTCTCTCTCTCCCTCGTCTCTGCCCCCTCTCCTCTCTCTCCTCCCTCGCCTCTCTCCTCTCCCTTCTCCTACCTCTCGTCCCCCGCTTCTCCTCTCTCTCCACCTCGTCTCTCTCCTCCGCCCCTCCTCTCTCCCCCTCCTCCCTCCTCCCTCTCTCCTCTCTCCTCTCTCTCTCTCGCTTCTCCTCTCCCCCCCTCTCGTCTCAGTCTCTCTCTCGGTTCCTCTCCCTCCTCTCCTCTCATCCTCTCGCCCTCGTCCTCTCTCTCTCTCTTCCTCCCTCTCTCCTCTCTCTCTCCCTCGTCTCCTCGATCTCTCTCTCCTCTGAATCTCCCCTCTCTCTCCTCGTCTCTCTCATCCTCTCCCCTCTCCTCTCCTCTCCATCTTCTTCTACTCTCCTCTCTCTCCCCTCTCTCCTCCTCTCTCTCTCGCTCTCTCTCTCGCTCTCCTCTCTCTGCTTCCCATATCTCTCTCTCTCTCTCTCCTCTCTCTCCCTCCTCCTCTTCTCATCCCCCTCCTCTCCCTCTCTTCTCCCCAATTACTTGCAAACGAAAACGTGCATATTACAAGAGGTATTGCTATGTATATTTATTATGCATTGAAAAAAAGAGAACTCGTATCCCACACAGTATGAATATTAGTTACCGTCATAATTAGCATGATTAGTTCATCGAAAAATATATATTTTGTCTGTTACGGATGGCATTGGTGATTCCCTTAGCCAAGAAAGGCAACCTCAAACAATGGCCAAATTACAGGACTATAAGTCTGATCAGCCACCCCAGCAAAGTCATGCTTCGCATCATCCTCAACTGACTGAAATCCAAGGCTGAGGAACTGCTATCAGAAGAACAAGCAGGTTTTAGAAGAGGGAGGAGCACTGTGGAAAAATTTTCACTGCTGATCTTGATTGAAAAAAACAACTACAACACCCAAAAGGACCTCTTCCACAA
>JADBJO010012243.1:0-2500 GCA_016801955.1 Conus betulinus
AAGTGCACGTGCGCGCAAAGCGCGCGCGCGCCCGTGTGTGTGTGTGTGTGGTGTGTGTGTGTGTGTGTGTGTGTGTGTGTGCGCGCGCGCGCGCGTGTATGTGTGTATATATTTGTGAGTATGTATGTGCATACGTATGTGTATGTGTGGGTAGGTATGTGTGTGTGTGTGTGTGTGTGTGTGTGTGTGTGTGTGCAAGTGCGCGCGGGCGTGTGTGTATGTGTGTGACTAGTATACAATCCACGTGTGTGTATGGCTGCACGTGAAATCATATTTCCGATTTGTGTCTTCGTCTTCTAACTGAAAATTTACCAAGCTGACTTCTTGTTTACTTAAAAAAAAACAACAACTCCCATCAACCCGTTAAAACAATGAACGAGATGAAGTAACCCCAATGACATGTATTCGTTCATTTATGATTTTATCCGGTCCATTTCTTCAGGCGGTAAATACGTGCCTCGCGCCGTGTTGGTGGACCTGGAGCCTGGCACCATGGACTCGGTGCGATCCGGCCCCTTCGGTCAGATCTTCCGCCCAGACAACTTTGTCTTCGGCCAATCAGGAGCCGGCAACAACTGGGCCAAAGGTCACTACACAGAGGGCGCTGAGCTGGTCGACTCCGTCCTGGATGTCGTCAGAAAGGAGGCAGAGAGCTGTGACTGTCTGCAAGGTCGGTGGGGGTGGGGGTGGGGGGGGGGTGGGGGGGGGGTGCCAGACTGTTTTGGTGGCCTATGACGCGTTTCCGGTGACGTTTTGTTGCCGTGTGACGTGCTTTGGTCCTGGATGACGTGTTTGGGATCGTGTATGTCGTGTTACAAGTGCTGGGTCTACATGACGGGTTTGCGGTGTCACGGGACGTGTTTGAATGGCGCATGGCATGTTTTTGATGTATGTGGCAGGTTTGGTGTTTCATGACGTGTTTTGTATTGTGTGGCGTCTTGGTGTTGAGTGACGCGACGGCGTCTTAGTTTGTATGACGTCTGCTAGTGTTGTGACACGTGGTCGGATCTTTTAGTTCCGTGTTTTGTTGTTGCTTGATGCTGCGCTCAGTGTTTTGTTTTGCAGTTGTATGGCGTTGTCATTTTTTTTTTTTTTTGTCGAATGATGGATTGTAGGTGTGGCTTTTGGGACGACCTACACACACACACACACACACACACACAACACACACACACACACACACACACAGAAAGAAAGAAAGAAAGAAAGAGAGAGAGAGAGAGAGAGAGAGAGAGAGAGAGAGAGAGAGAGAGAGATTATGTAGAGTTCATTTTTCTCCACATTAGGATGGAAAATGCTGTAATAGTGATGACGATCATGATAACGACGACGATGATGATAATTATCATTATTGTCATAACCGGAAAAGTCCAGTGCAAACTAACTCCCCCCGGGTGCCTTGTTTTCCTCCCCTCCAGGCTTCCAGCTGACTCACTCTCTGGGTGGGGGCACGGGGTCTGGCATGGGCACCTGCTCATCTCCAAGATCCGTGAGGAGTACCCCGACAGAATCATGAACACCTTCTCTGTCGTGCCTTCCCCCAAGGTTAAGCACCGGCTACTTCTCTGTTCGCCCGTCTGCCTGTCTGTCTGCCTGTCTGTCTGTCTGCCTGTCTGCCTGCCTGTCTGTGTGTCTGTATCCCTGTGAGAATCTGTCGTTCGCTATTGCCGCCCAAACTAGAATGGTGAATGGTGAACTCTTTTCTCCCGATGTTCTCCCCCGGGTGGGTCAGACAGATTGGGGAACATTTGTTGAAGCTGTATATCTCTGAAGACGAGCTTGTATGAACGAATATTATGTGTAAATTAGTGACTGATTAATAAATGTACTATATTGACTTGCTCAGCAGATTCAGCCCTATGTTTAATCAGAAGCTTTTTGAGACAGTTGTGTAGCCATACAATATCACTTTGTCAGTTAGCAACGTAGGAGAAATGGAACTGTGTCCAGGTTTCTAGCACAGTTAAGGGACAATAGAACGCCATCTTGTCAATATACCCAACCGTGATTGGCTGTAATATTTTCCAGGTTCCTGACACTATGCTTGAACCGTACAATGACACCATGTTAGTTCACCATCTAAACCCTGTTTGTTTGTTTGTTTGTTTTCCTCCTTCGTCAGGTTTCTGACACCATGGTTGAGCCGTACAATGACACCATATCAGTTCACCATCTAAACCCTGTCTTTTTCCCCCCCCTTCTTCAGGTTTCTGACACCGTGGTGGAGCCCTACAAACGCCACCCTGTCAGTTCACCAGCTGGTGGAGAACACAGACGAGACCTACTGCATCGACAACGAGGCGCTGTACGACATCTGCTTCCGCACGCTGAAGCTGACACTCCCACCTACGGTGACCTCAACCACCTGGTGTCCGCCACCATGTCAGGTGAGAACCACCACCTCCCTCCTTCCTCCTGCTGTCTTCTCTGTCTCTCTCTCTCTCTGTCTTGTCTCTCTACCTCTGTCTTTCTTTGTGTGTGTGTGTGTGTGTGTGTGTGT
>JADBJO010012243.1:15000-37500 GCA_016801955.1 Conus betulinus
GTTAATTACATTACGCCGCCCTCAACCTTTCTACCCCCTCGTTTTGATTCTCCTGCCACTTCCTTCCAGTGTCCTACCAAAAGCATATGCTCGAAAATTATAATTAATCACATAACGACATTCCCCACCCATCCAGTCAACCCCCCCCCCTCCCCCGCGATTATCTTCGCCAAAACACTGCTCATCATACACAGAATTTCTTCAAGCTAGTCATTCCGCATCACTTCCACACCTACACCCACACCCTCCAACCCCCATATTTCTCTGTCTAACGTCCAGTGAATATGCTGATGTGTGTATACCTTTCTTGGGGCTTGACAATGTAAAGATCATTCAAAACAGAATTCCTCTAATGTACCGTTGTGTCTTCAATTTCCAGTCTGATATGATCAATCTGAAGATCCTCCGAACTGGAATCCATTTCATGTGCTGATGAGTCTTCAAACCTACACATTATATTGTTAAGAGCGCTTTGGCATTAAAAACTCCATAGATTCTGTCGGAAAAGAGAAATCCATTCAATTAGGGGAATGCTAGGGCGCAGACGGGGGTATACTCTCTAAGAGGCTATCTTCTTATGAATACGATCCCTAATGATTACCCCCCTTTGCTTTCTTTCATAATGAATGTGATATCTCTTGATCGTACCAAATGCTTCACTTTGTCAGGGTTTTCTCGGTTCATTTAGCCACGAATGTGTACCCCCCCCTCCCCCCCCCCCCCCCCCCCCCCCCCCGCTTTTTTTTCTTCTTTCTTTCTTTATTCCATTTAGTGACGAATGCCATCCGTCATTGTTGTTCCTCTTTGCATTGTTTGGTCAGGGCTCACTCTTACTGCTCCCAATTGTTTCATTCATTGTTGATTGTGATGGGTCACCATTATCCATCATCGCTTTATTAGGTGACTAGAATGATGGTTTATGTTGTTTCTGTTTACTTTGTGATGAGCCTGATCCGTCATGATGGTTTCCGTTGACTCATTTTTTTTTTTTTGTGCGTGCAATTTGACATGACTGCCCGCTTCGCTTCATGTGTGTGTGTGTGTGTGTGTGACTGTGTGTGTGTGTGTGTGTGTGTGTGTGTGTGTGTGTGTGTGTGTGTGTGTGTGTGTGGTGTGTGTGTGACCGCGTGTGTGTGTGTGTGACTGTGCGTGTGTGTGTGTGTGTGTGTGTGTGTGTGTGTGTGACTGTGTGTGTGTGTGTGTGTGTGTGTGTGTGTTTCTGAATGTTATTTGCCAGAACAGGTCTAGTCTATCTTATCGACTTGTCCATTTTCGTAGAGCATTGCTGTAACGCTGTTTTTCTGCTCCAGCCGATCCATCAGGGGCCGGATGTGTTGTGTCATCTGTTTAAGACACGCATACGATTACACGCACATCATGCACACACACATGCCCAGGCACACACGCATGGGCCCGTGCCCACACATCCATGCACACCCCACATGTGTACATCTACTACACACGATAAAAATGGCACGATCAATGTAAGCTGGCACTCAAGGTCTGACCAGCGCGCTATTGGGCTAATGTGAAGGTCAGACATCTGATAAATCGCAGCCACAAGACCCTCTTCTTAAATTCTCTCATCTTAGATATTAATTAATTTTATCCATCAGCTTTAGATCACCGCAGTGTGGTATCAAAACTTAGCGGTTGTGGTTTAGCGCATATGGACTAGTCCGCACGCATTGACGCCTCCTTGATGAAACTGGAACTGAAACTGAAATCTCTGTCCCTCACTCTATGTCGTGTTTCATACAAGCACATCTATGCCCCCCCCCCCTCCCCCCCCCCCCCCCCCCCCCCCCCCCTCCAAGGCTGTGCCATGGAAACTTTGCGACCTTTTGACATACTGTCTGACTTTCTCCGTCTCACTACTCCTTTCTGGCATTCTTTGTGTCAGCATTGTATCATTTCTCGCATTCTCTCTCTCCCCTTTCTCCCCCTCTCTGTTTCAGTGTCTGATCATCTTCCTTTTTTCTGTTTCAATGAAATCGAATTTAATTACACTAACTGGTAGGGTACAATGTGACCTGAGGACAAAGTGAAAAAAAAAAGTGGTGCGATCTGAGGAACGGATCCGGATCAAATGGTGAATCCGTCATCCGTTCAGCAAGATTTCTACATTTGATTCGGAAAGCGTAGAGAAACGAAGGCAATCAGTCTCTGGTCTGAATCTGTTATGCGGATCCTGATCAAACGATGGTTACAGAATGCTTTTTGCAAGATATTTACCAGTGAAACACCAAGAGATCACTGCTACGAATTAATAACCAGCTACAAACTCATAAATTTTCAGTGATATGAACGTGGAAGTTCTATATGCTTCATATCACACACACACACACACCTCTCCCTCTCTATGTATATATGTTTAATATATATATATATATATATATATGTGTGTGTGTGTGTGTGTGTGTGTGTATTAAAAATAGGATGGTAAAAGGAAGTTTTAAAATCAACAGGTCTTTTTTGAGCGCTCGCTCTCCTCAGGATCCTGAGGACAACCAGCGCTCGAAACAGATCTGTTGATTTTAAAACTTCCTTTTACCATCCTATTTTTAATAGTTGTTGCTCCCCAAGGGGTTGAGCACTTTAAGAATTTTATTAGGCATTTTAGTGGTATTTTTGACACACACACACACACACACATATATATATATATAAAAATACCACTAAAATGCCTAATAGAATTCTTAAAATGCTCGACCCCTTGGGGAGCAACATCTGTTAAAAACAGAATGGTAAAAGGAAGTTTAAAAACTTCCTTTTACCATTCTGTTTTTAACAAAAATATATATATACAGACAGACAGAGAGACAGACACAGATACACACAGTCCATGGGAAGTAACTTTTTCAGTCCGTACATCCATAACTTCCCTTGACGAAAAATTTCATTTTGTTGTTACTCATGAACGGAGTCAAAGGACGGATCCTGAATCTGATCGAACTTGGTTCCAGAAGGTTTTTGCTGTATACAGTGGTCGTCCGGTTATTGATCAATTATGCACACTGACCTTACACACTGTTTAAGTGATGAAACTCCATCCCGCAGTGTCTGAGCTGACTGGCTGACGAGGAAGAGAAAAGAAATGATGACTGTAAACGAAACCAGACTTCATCAACACCTGTCCGAAGCGCATCTTCAAAATCAGATGGCCAGAAAAAGCAATCAACAATGAAGATCTATGGAAGCAAGTAGGACACGAACCAGTGGCCAAGCAGATTCTGCGGAGGAAGTGGGGCTGGATTGGACACACCCTCAGGAAGCCAGCATCCAGCACCACACGCCAAGCCCTGACATGGAACCCGCAGGGGAAAAGGAAGAGAGGCCGACCTCGCAGCAGCTGGAGGCGAGACACTGAGGCATAGAGATAAAGAGGCATGGGACCAACTGGACAGGCATTCAGCGAGCAGCCCGGAGCCGAGTGCGATGGCGGAGTGTGTTGTCGATGGCCTATGCTCACCCTTGAGCTATGGGCCTAAGTAAGTAAGTAAGTAAACAAAACCAGGTTTCGCTGTATTAAGCCTGCGCGCACGTTAAAACGCACCTAACGACCATAAGTAAGTAAGTAAGTAAACAAAACCAGGTTTCGTTGTATTAAGCCTGCGCGCACGTTAGAACGCACCTAACGACCAAATATCAATGTTCTTTACGTCTGTGAGAACAACATTAAGCAACAAGGAAAATCGGTGATTAATATCAGAACGATGAGGAAAGTTCAATGCTATGAGATCATACTGATCACCGACAAAGCGAGAGTGTTTGAAAGTTATTTAATCCAGGAAAACTGGTGATGTGTGTTTTACTGCGTTGCATTTGTGCTGTGTTAGAATGATTGTATCATGTTGCGATATAGTTGGTTGTGTTGTATTGCTTTTTATCATGTTGACTGAACAGTATTGTTGTATGTTGTGTTGCATCAAATTGTTTGTTATCTATTGTGTAATATTGCATTGCATTTATGTCGTATTGCACTGTATTTGTGTCGTATTGCATTGTTTTTGCCGTGCTGCGTTGCCTTACGTTGCGTCGATTTTGTGGCATCGCATTTTATTGTCTGTGTCGTAAATTTCGCCTCTTGTGCTGAGTGGCTAAACACTGTTAACCAGACAATTGTGCTTAAAATCAGTGATAGTAGATCAGATAATCAGAATACAGAGGCTTGGGCTTTTTATTATTTACAAATACATATAATTTGACTATTGGCAAGATCAAACTCTGAAGTTCAGTCGATCTCTGCGTTGTGCTGCAGAAGGAAAAGTAGAGAGACATAGACAGATTCAGGGACACACCCACGCGCTTTCACTACAGATAAACGAAACTCAGTCACCACTGTAGTGTGAGACATATACTACTGGATTGTAGATAATTCATTTTTGCATTGTGTTACGTTGTATTGAACCGTACTGTGCGGCTTTCTCATCACAAACAGATTTGTCCACGTAAAATGTAGCGGGGGGGGGGGGGGGGGGGGGGGGGGGGGGAGAGGGAGAGAGAGAGAGAGAGAGAGAGAGAGAGAGAGAGAGAGAGAGAGAGAGAGAGAGAACGTTCCTATATTAGAGACCCACATATTTGTCCACTCTGTATTTTCGTCTAAGCGTTCAGCACAACATGTTTTCAAGAGAATGATGCCAGGGACTCTCTCTTCAAGACGTGCTGTTCTTGATGAGAACCATGCATGGAATGTACGGGTGTAGAAACTTCGAGCAACCTGAGATTTTCTGGGCCAGGGCCTTACCCACTGGGCCACTATTCGATCGTCTCATTGAGAGAGAGAGGTAGTGAGAATATCACCATTGCCACACACATTACTGATCTTGGCCTGATCCGCGTTGTTACCGAAATGTATCTCCCATTCAACATGGCTGTTTGACTGAACAGCAGACCTACAGGGGAACGTTGCTTTTGCCCGGAGTCTCTTTGGGTTGACCACTGTCGCTGTGGTCAAGGACACTGCTATGCTTGCGGCCACAACTTTGGTGAAGATCACTTTCCAGATGGTTGCCATGGTGAAGGTCAGGACTTTTCTCAAGGCCGTTATGCTGAAGGTCACCGTTATGCCACAGAGTACTGACCTGCTGGCCGTCTTTGTCACGTGGGACCTCATTGTTCTGGCTGAAGTCACGACCCGTGTGGTCAAGCTTGTCACGGACACTGACCAGCGAGGCAGAGGAGTTGTCATGGCAACTGCTGGGGAACTGAGAAGAGGGAGGAGTGCTGCTGTCGCTGTAACGCTTCCTGCTGGAGGAGGTCCCTGACGAGTCTGGCCCCACCAGGTCACCAGGACTTCGGAACGTCCCCCTGTCTCCAGCACAGGGGCTGCTGGCGTTCGACGCATAGTAGTCCAAGTCGGAGACAGATTTCGGGATCTGGCCCTTCGCGTGCGACTCTCGGCCACCAGCCGGAGAAGCACACCGCACTGCCTCCCCGTACCAGCTGCCCGCGCAGTCCGCTGAGCTTTCCTCCAAACTCGGTGCACGCGAGGAGGCGGGTCAATTCTGGGCAGGTCACTGGAGCTGGTTTGGCGGGAGGACACAACGTCCGAATGCAGCTGAGTCCGCGCGGACGTGACCAGCGCCTCGAGCGTCAAGTCTAGTCTGTTGCCGCTGGCATCCTGGGGGGGGCAGGGGCGTGATGATCTTGATGGGTTTGCTACTGCAAACCCTGTCCACATCCCCACCCCCGCCGCTCCTGGGAGGCGACACGGGTGTTGACAGTACAGCCTGAATTGGTTGATGGGGCTAGGATGGTCTGGTCTGTCGCCGTCACAGCCGTCGTGCCTTCTGGGGGCATCTCTTTGCAGGCTGGATCAGCGCCAGGTTTGGAATTGCTGTCTGACGACGCGGAAGCTTGAGTCTGACCGAAGGCCGACTGGCCGGCCACAACCCCAGCCAGACTGTCCGAGGACATTCCCGGTGACCGCTGTCCGGAGACTGCACGTCGAAGTGAGCCGCCCGGCTGTTCTCGAAGGTGGCGTTGTCGTTTCTCAAGGCTCTCAAGTACGGGTTGTCGCCCCTGTGGTCCACGTCGAGCGGGAAAGACTTGCGCGAAGCTGGATGTGGTGAGATCCGGCAGCTGCGGCACCTGGACAGACAGACACGTGCAGGTGGGTGGCGCACGCGCGCGCGCGCAAACACACGCGCGCGCGTGCAGGCGCACACATACACATACATACACGCACAGGTGCACCCCCCCCCCCCCCACACAGAGACACTCACGCTCTCTCACGCGCACACACATACACACATGTGCACACACACATGCACGTACACACACATGCACGTGCACACACACATACATGCACACACTCACACATATGTCGCGCGCGCGCGCGCACACACACACACACACACACACACACACGCACACACACAAATACAAACACAAGCGCGTAAAGACGTATGTGTGCGTGTATATCTTCTATGATCATCTTGCATATGATGTTCAGTCACACTGACTTTATTACTGAAGCGATACAGACAAACAGATTATAGGACAAAACACACTGCATTTCGACCTCTTGGGTCTTCTTCAGGCAAAAATAAACAACGTTCAGGACAATGAAAACGAAAAAAGAGCAACCATGATCTTCTCACATTCGGCGCAAAAATGGGTGTTGGATGAAAACGAGGCCGTCGAGAAGGGGATCGTGGGACTGTCCACTCCCATGATCCCTTTTCAACATCCTCGAGAAGATAAGTGGAGGGAGTTTCTCTTTTTTGCGATCACCTGGGTCAGATATCCTGTGTGCAGATCTTTTATCACCTGTAACTTCTTGCTGTAGACACAGAAGATCCGATTTGTACGCTACTTAAACATGAACACACACACACTCACACACACACACACTGAGAGGGGAGAGAGAGAGAGAGAGAGGAGAGGAGAGAGAGAGAGAGAGGAGGAGAGAGAGAGAGAGAGAGAGAGGACGATGATGATGATCATGATGAGGATGATGACGCTGCCGGTGAGTACCGGTGGAGTCTTGGAGAGGGAGGTGACGTAGTCAGTGGTGCCAGACCCCTTCATCTCCATTGCCTGCAGGCTGCTGACCAGTTGGCCCACGTGCTCCAGCAAATCCTTGTTGTGAAGCATTAACTGGTGGGTTCTGGCCTGCAATATCATCATCATCATCATCATCATCATCATTTACATCATCACAGTCATCATCACCACCATGGTCTTTGTCGTCATCATCACCACCACCACCAGATATCATAATCATCGTCGTCATCGTCATCGTCATCGTCACCATCACCATCACAATCAACAACTGTCACTGTCATTCATACCAAGCCGTTTTTCTCCTCGTCCTCCTTCACACAGTTTGCAAAGCATCATCATCATCACCTCCATAGATGTTTTATCCCCAGCCTTGTAGAAGCAGCTCTGTTTATGCAATAGTGATACTGTGCAACATCAGACTGAAATATTCATACCTCAGTATAATCTCTCCATATATCCGATCCAGCGGATGAAGGTTTCGGAGCAGGCAATATGAATAGTTCTGCCTTCAAGATGGGTTATGATGGTCCCCATAGGCTGCTAGTGAAGGATTCTGTGTTTATATTTCCCTGATTTTTTTTAATTCATATTTTCTGTATCCCCTCTCTCCCTCCGCTTTTATTTATTTATTTTTTTATTTACATTTTCGTCCTACGAATCTTTGCCAAGTCATTGTTGTAATGATGGAGTAATTGATAGCCTGCACTTCTTTTCCACCACTACTGAGTTGTTTCAACATGTTATTGCTGGGTCAATCAGAGGGAGATTGTATCTCTTAGGGGGTCTAATTAAAGGCTGTCCCGCATAACTCTTGGCTGCTGACAATGCTTGGGTTCTTTAACACTAGGGCTGACCACTCTGACTGTTGACACTTTTTGATCAATGGATCCTCAAGCATAGGCTTAAAGATTTACGCTTATACACGGTTTTCATATGATTTTATTGGCACACACTTTTTTTTTGTTTTACTTTCTGTTATTACTGGCTGGTTTGTGGAGCTGCTTTGGATTCCTTTTTTCAACCCTTGGTGGTGAGATTATCACGGAATATTGTAGACTGTGGTATAGCTCTATTTGATGCCAAAGGAAAAGCAGTATTACATAGCCGTGCCTCTGTGACAAGTCCAACGGACGAAAGGCTTCGGAGCAGGCATGAAACACTTGTGTCTGAAGACGGATTAACGACAGTCCCAACAGGTTGCCAGTGAAAAATTCTATCTCTACATTATATTATTTGTCACTTCACTTCGATAGTACTCCAAGCCCCGCGGTTTTTTTTTTTTTTTTTTTTTTTTTTTTTTTGCTGAACTTCTTCAAATTTCTGCCTAGTCATTATTGTAATGACGGACTGATTGTTTAGCGTGCATTTGTTTCTCCCTCAACTAAATTGTTCACATATCTATTTAGATAATTATATGTGTGTGCATGTTTCTACAAACACATTCCACAAGCAACTGGTATCATTCATATGAGGAGTTACGTTGCTTCACAAGGCCGACAATCCCCTTACTCTCCTGGTCGTTGTCTGTGACGTCGGTTATCTGTAGTGTGAACTATCATCATCTATATCCACAGTGCACTAGTGTTATCGATTCCATAATTACTGTTATACTATTGACATTCATTATCGCGGTGATGGAGGTGTGTGAAAATATTAAGTATGTGTGTAATCTTCATAAAATTATCCTTAACTATTCTTGTTGTCATAGGTGTCGGTCGTAATCAGTGTCATTACTTGTTAATAAACGAGAGAGAAAGAAACCACAAGATGGAATTTGTAGGTGTGATAGTGTTCGTTATTTTATGGTTGCACCTCTGTCCGTCTCTCTGGGGTATCTGTTTGACCGGTTGAGAGAGAGAGAGAGAGAGAGAGAGAGAGAGGAGAGGAGAGGAGAGAGAGGAGAGAGAGAGAGAGAGAGAAGTAGTTGAAGGAGAAGGTAATGACGAAGAAGACGATGACAATGGCGAACACTAAAACGAAGAAGTTGGAGGAGGAGGAGAAGAAGAAGAAAATGGGGAGGGAGGGAAAGAGGAGGATGAAGAAGAGAAGAAGAAGAAGCAGACGATGGTAACGATAATGGTGGTGGTGGTGGTGATGCTGCTGAAGACATACCTGTGCCTCAATGCGAGCGGCCGTCTCGGCAGACAGGTGATCTTTGAGCAGGTGCACCTGGGCGATGGCAGCCTGCGTCTGATGCTGCTGATGAGTCAACTGCTGCCGCAGCAACTGCATCTGATGACGCGCAGACAGTGGACAGTTCTCTGCTCTCGTCCGCCTCTTCCTCCTCACCTTTCCCGACCACCATCGGGGAACCCAGCGGGGAAGACGCCGCCGTGCTCTCCATCTGCAAGTTGTATGTAGCATTCTTTCATTCATCACGTTGATGATAGATGAATGTTACGTTGGTCTGAGGAAGTATCGTTATGATGGTACATCTTTTCCAGACGTTAGAAAACAGCAGACGATGAAAATGCACCAATTCTATGCTTGTTTGGACCTGGGGAGTATAATCATTCATTTGCCTTTTCTGTTTGTTGTTTAAACACATCTGAAAAGAAAAAAGTCGAAGATTCACAAGCCGGTTTGTGGAATTATATTATACTGAACTGATAAATACAACACTGGTTTGATGCGGTACAATACGATTTCAATGCAAGTGAACACAGCGCAATCCAATTCAGTACAGTTGAGTACAACACAGCACAGAATAAAGTATGACACAAGAACAACAGAAACAAGCACTTGGCTGACAGCGAACACGCACTGGTTGCGCTCCTCGCCCGTCGTCGTTCGGGATCGGCCACTCAGTGGGGAGGACACAGTTTTAAATATGCAGATCAATGGGGTCGACACAGTTTAGTGAGTATACAGGTCAGTTGGTTTGACACAGTTAAATATTCAGGTCAGTGGGGTCCGCACAGTTTAAAAATGCAAGTCAGTGGGTCGATATAGTTTGAATATTGAGGTCAGTGGGTTCGACACAGTTTAGATATGCAGGTCAGTGGGGGTCGACACAGTTTAAATATGCAGGTCAGAGGGGCTGACACAGTTTAAAGGTGCAGGTCAGAGGGGCTGACACAGTTTAAAGGTGCAGGTCAGTGGGGTCGACACAGATTAAAATATGCAGGTCAGTGGGGTCGACACAGATAATGCAGGTCAGTGGGGTCGACACAGTTTAATGCAGGTCAGTGGGGTCGACACAGATTAAAAATATGCAGGTCAGTGAGGTCGACACAGATAATGTGCAGGTCAGTGGGGTCGACACAGATTAAAATATGCAGGTCAGTGAGGTCGACACAGATAATGCAGGTCAGTGGGGTCGATACAGTTTAAATATGCAGGTCAGTGGGGGTCGACATATGCAGGTCAGTGAGTTCGGCACGTTTTGAATATTAAAGTCAGGGACTCGAACAACTGTAATATATGCATGTCGGTGGGGTCGACATGGTTTAAAAATGCAGGTCAATGGGGGTCGACACACTTTACATATGCAGGTCAGTGGGGTCAACGCAGTTTAAATATACAGGTCAGTGGGGTCGAACAGTTTAAATATGCAGGTCATCAGCGGGGTCGACACACTTTAGATATACAGATCAGTGAGATCGGTACATTATTACGTAATGAGCCGGAAACTGTGTGTTAGACATAAGTTGCTTGAGCAGCAAGCTCTGCTCTTGCTCTGTCCTCTTTCTTCAACCTATCACTGTCTTTTCACTTTCTTTCCATTTCTACACACGTACGGCATGGTACTGTTAAGGCCTTTCTAAGGGCGGGCATGTAGTAATTCGTTTATGTAAATTAATAGTTTCATATGCACACATGGTAACGGGAGAGAGAGAGAGAGAGAGAGAGAGAGAGACAGAGAGAGAGACAGAGAGAGGGTGTGTGCAAAAGTAAGTTGACATAAAACACTATTATGCATGACACTGTACATGTTTGGCAAAAAAGCGTCGACGGACAATTATATAAACACTATTATGCATTGTACATGTTTTACAGAATGTTTAGATGTACAAAGATATGTATATAATCTGTTTGTTCTGCGTGCTCGTTTGTCTTTTTTTTTTAATACCTCCTTCTGTGAAGCATTGTGGGAGGTCAATGAAAAATGGTTATTGAAAATAAAGAAAGGAATAATTGATATGACCATACAGAGATGAAGGATGACATCTGTGTGTGTGTGTGTGTGTGTGTGTGTGTGTGTGTGTGTGTGTGTGTGTGTGTGAATATGCACCCTTGTTTGTAGGTGCATGGTACTTATTGCAATAGTCAGATCTTTTTTTTTTTTTTTTTTGCTGTCCCAAACTCTACGCCACTTCAGAGGCAGTGCACCCACGCCGCTCATTCCGACACCCCGTCCACAGCCACAGCCGGTCGGCCCTCCGCAGCCCCGGCACCGGCAATCCACAGGGGGCAGTCAATGTCAAGTCGTCAAGAGGCAACCCACCGGACGAGACACTGCACTGCTGCTGCCGAGTCACTTCGGTGGCATTCAGTGGCGTCTGTCTGATCTAACATACGCAGAACGCACCACCACCTACCAAGCCCACTACTGTACGAAGCCGGTTTGAGTGAGCTCTCCCCCGGAGAGGGCGCCATCGCCAGTCCCGTCTCCAACGATAAGCCCCCAGGATGGACTCGCCGATAACCGGTGACCCGACGGAACCAAACCCAAGGCCAAAGACGTGGACAGGACATCGAAATTGAGGGGTCACCAGAGGAGCAGGCGATGAAGGGCACAGAACTTGAGACTTTTTTAATTTTTAATGCTGATCGATCGATGAGAATGAGGGTGATTAAAGATGATGCTACGGATCTCAATTTCGGTCTGAGACTACATGACAGGGCTGTACTCTACGCTTCCTTTTCATAATATATCCCGGCGTCAACCAGGCCCAAGAGAGATACAGGCACCTGCAGCGTTTGGTCAGGAAATTTGAGCAACACTCTCAGAAACGCATCAATTAAGTAGATGAAACTCGACTGTGTGGTTCCAGTCTTTCCAACTGAGTCCCGCAGCAAAACTCAACTCTGGGTAGGAGCCGGTCGGGGCAGAAAAACCACACATGACATCTGATGGGATTCGAACCTACGACCTCCCAGCCGGGAGTCCGCGACGCTAACCACTTCGCCACGGCCGGCTGGTAATAGTCATCTTCTTATTGGTTTCATTTATGTTTTCTTTAACCTTTTCTGCATTTGTAAGCGCTTAGGGCTATGCAAGGTCCACACTAGTCCTAGTCTTGGCAGGACTCAAATGTAGGCTGGGAGTCCTGTTGCTTTTAATAAGTCGGATGAACATGTCTGCTGGGGTCCGGTAAAACCTTTTTAGTCTCCATTAGTTCTGTAGCTAGTCTGGCACCAGTCGAGCCCGACTTAGAGGCCTTTGGACGGTTCAAAATTATTTCACCACCCACTCCGACTATCTTTTTAGGTCACAGTCTCGATTAGTCGATTAGTCAGTTATTCCTATTATACCTATGTAGTCCTTCTATTCCTATCTATTATTAACTAATCGGTTGAAAAAGTTCTGCACTCGTCTGCCCTAGTTTTATAGATAAGGAGGCTGCATGTTGTTCTGGAATCACCCCACACCAGTGCAGACGAAACCAAGGGCGCCAAGCGGTAGACTAGACTAGTCGGACCAGTCAGGACCCGACAAAAAAACGCTGAATCGCGAAATTGTGGCGGCGAAAAAAAAAAAAGCCGACCCGATAAAACCAGTTAGGACAGTTGGGTTCTGACGATTCAAAATGCGCGTGTGTGTATCGAGACTTCCTGCGAGGGTAATTAAAAAGCAGGCGGGGACATATGCGTTTTATTAGCCTTTCATTTCTTCTTTATCGACAGGGGGGGGGGGGGGGGGGGGGGGGGGGGGGCTCCCGGGGCGGGGGGGGGGGGGGGGGGGGGGGGGGGGGGGGGGGGGGGGACCTGGTCCCAGCTGCAAAGCGGTCCAGCTGTAAGCGGCATCAGTCGATACTGGTTTTACAGTTCGGGAGGACACTGTCTGTGCAGGACTACATACTGGAAACGACCAAGATCCATCATTTTTCAGAGTTCGAGCGAGATAAAACACGTAGTCGGGCCACGATATGATCTATTGTGAACCTTGAATTATGATTTAAGACTAAACCGCCATAAATATCATTTATTCTTACGTAGCATTACTCTCACCAATGTGGACAAGACGGGGACTGTGTGGTAGTTGCCCCGGGTGTTGCGAGATCCGCCCCCCGCCGCCCCCATTGTCCGCCCCCGAGGGCACTTGCCAGTGTTTGGTCATGTCGTTACGTTCCGCTTGACCGGACTGTGGCCTTCACCAGTGTGTTCCCGCTTCACCTTACACGGCTCTTTTCCCCGTGGGCTGAGGCCGCCACGAGGAAAGCGTCCGCACACGGCTTCCGCGCCTGGAGTGGAGCACAGGTGGATTTGCATACTGCTCACCTAGCACGAATCGTGTCCTCAGGATTAACGGCGTAAGATCGTTATAAATCTTCCTCGCCTCTCCTAATGATTAACGCGTATACGCTCGTGTACAGATAGGTTTATGTGTTCTGTACAGACACTCTCACGCCCTTCTCCTCGGCTCTCTCACCCTGGCTCTCTCTCTCTACCTAGTCACACAGGGCCCCAACTAAACCGCTGAGACGATGACTTATGACCTCTTCGCTCTCATGATTAACCCGATAAGACTAGTTATGAACGCGCTCGTCTCACTCTGTGTTCAGTCTTGCTCACTCATTTCTACCGGCATAAGCTGGCCTAAGATTGTTACATCTCCCTCTCCGTGTCTCTCTGTCTGTGCTCTAGTATACCCTGTCCCTCCTTCCCTTTCTGTTGTGCTCTTTTTGTATCATTGTGCTCACACTTGTGTGTGCATATGTCTGAGAAAACTCACGGGTCGACTGAGCATTGACCTCGTTGCATACAGTTGGGTTAGGGTCTTGCACGGTCGCAATCACCTTACCGAGTTTGACATTCTCCCGCCGCGCGTCCCCCACCCCACCTCCCCTCGCTCTCTGTTATAATTTTTCCCGCGTGTGCCCTGCTTAGTCGATGCCCGTCCCTCTGTACGTCTCCCCTTTATCCGCGCTTATTTGTTCTTCCCTCGTTACAATAAGGTTTGTCTTGTCTATGTTACTACATGACACCCCTACGTTGTTTGATAAGGCTCCAAATTCGTTTTTTATCGACCAACAAGCTACCGTCACAGTCCCACCCCCAACGCACACCACACTTACGTCAGCGCCACAACTCACGTATCCAACCTCCACCAGCCCGTCAGCAGAACAGCCCCACACGATGTGATAGTCCATCAATCAGCGTCGTTTTTTTTAGTATCCCATGTCGTGTATGTCTCGCTCTGTAGTATTGTGATGGGTTGAGGTGCTGTGTTCATGCGCGCTACAGTACCGTGTAGTGGTATTCTTACACCGTTACCCCCCAGTGCGCACGATGTCCAGGTTCCGTGTGCACCGAGTGAATTTTTTCTATACAGCACACAGTGTGCCGTGATGATTAGTCAGGACGCGTGAAAATATATAGTCCAGACTTGGTGCAGTCCAGCTTTCCTCCCGTCAGGATTAGTGAGCAGCAGTCGAACCCGAGCAGAATCACAAATGATATCATGACAACCAAGTTGCCCTAGAGGAGGATGACTCTTTAATGGCAAGCGGTCCCTGGTCCTAGGAGGACTGGTCATGTTGTGCTCATGTGGTCAGAGGAGGGGTGGCGTCCCCCCCGAAAAACTACAGCGGATTGCACCCCTTACCTAAAGGCATGGCCCAACGTCCGAACTATCCGGGTGCCTGGCATCAAGGACACAAGACCCCATCTTCAGATTAAAAAAAAACATACAAAGGTTCTACATATCGCACACACGCACGCGCGCCGCGCGCCGCGCGCACACACAACACAACCACACAAAAATACACACACAGACACACAAACAACCACACACCAAACACACACGAACCACACATTAGGGACCAAACGACAGCCGTAGCCAAAAAACACAAATTCTCACTTTGTTGGCAAAACGAAGCCTCGGCGGTGATATCCTTTGATAAGGACCCATGAGCCTCTCTCCTCGCCAGAGATCCGCTGAGAGATCGTGCGAAGGACTTACCTTCGACTGGATTGAGCGAGAGAGAGAGGTCACCAACACACACGCAACCACCACACCACAGGGCGAGCCCAACCTGCTACTTTGAACCTTGTTTGACCAACAGACCCTTCGACCACGGCCGTCGTACTACTTTGAAAGATCCCGATGTCCCACTCCTCAGGAGAGTATTTCGATGAGGAGGGAGAGAGGAGGGAGAGGGAGAGAATTGGACGCTGCGAGCGAGGGGGAGTCGAGAGTTTTGTTACCCACACACACGCCAGCGCGCGGCGCGCGCGCGCACACCACAAACCATCGGCACCACCCACACTACATACGAGAGGTCTGATGTCGATCGGAACTTGATCAATACTAAGGCCTTCGCCCCACGGAGTTCATGGACACTATGCCATTCATGAACAATCCTGCCCCAGCAAGAAACTCGTCGACCCTACTCAGCTGTCCTGTTCTGCCTCTTCACCAGCCTGCGCGTTTGTACCCCTCCGTCCTTTTTTTAGTGGTCTTCCTGCTCTTGTCTAGGCTGGTTCTTGCATCGTCCTCTCTTCACCTTTAGGTTCACGGTTCTCCAAGTCAGAGCGGATTTGGGATGGTGTAGCTAGCAATGCGTTCTCTTCAGCGTGTGCACTCCTCCGACACATTTCAGACTCTGGTGTGGGCAGTTTGGTACCCGATTCAGCGGACGAAAAGGTCCACGGATGTGGAGCAGGCACGTGTATGGTAGTGGACCTAGTTCCTCTAAATCCCCCCCGTGGATAGCAATAGTTCCAATACGGACTGCAGCTGTTACAGTTTTTTTTCATTGCCCTGATTCTATATGTACCCGGGCCTCTTTTTTGTGTACTCCTCTCCTCTTTTCTCTCACCCTGTCAGCCTCCTTGTGTGTCTCCCGCTTCTTGTTAGAATGTGTGTTGTTAATCATTTACACGGGGCATGCCGACCATTGCTGTCCCACGGTGTCTGTCTGCTGCACTACGTCCGAGCGTTGCATATTACTGTGTTACATCCGCGCTCACACACGACATATTATTTTTTTTTACATTCTGGGGCCGATCTGCCTGCACTTTGTTGGTCCCCCCCTTTAGGTAGTCTTGTGTGGTTATACGATGAGGCCCTGAGTTGTCTTTTTCCTCACCCGAAATATTTTTGCCGCGTACACGGACTGTAACCTGTGTGTGCCACCACCAGCGTTTTTCCTCTGGTTTTTTTGGTTATATACCGTGTGGTAACGTGTGATTCGCGCACCTTTTTTTTTTTTTCCCCCCCTTTGTTCCAGATGAACGCCGATATCAGTATCGACGCCTGTCCTCACTCCCTGGTGACAGTTTGACCCATATACACCACTGTCCCTGATGATGACCCGTCCTCGCATCTGCCATGACCACGTTTTTTTTTACCCCACCCGAGCGGTCGGTGTTGCAACTTCCAAGTCGGCTGTCACTGCACACCGTGTCTTCCTTCGTCAAGGAATCGCTTATGAACAACCCTCTTCACTTACCACTAGCAGTTCCTTCATCCCCATCCAATAAATTCTGCGACTTGTGTGTGTGTGTGTGTGTGTGTGTGTGTGTGTGGTGTGTGTGTTGTGTGTGTGTGCACGCGCGCGTGTGTGTGGTATGTGTTGTGTGTGTGTGTGTGTGGTGTAAGCGCGCGCCATAAATAAACATTATTGTTATTGTTTTGAGTCATGTTTCATACCAGGTAGTGGCTGACAAGCCAAAGAGAAGACAATCTATTGACGGAGAGAAGCTCAACGAAGGATTCTGAAACTTCTTACCGTCAATTGATTATCTTCTCTTTTTTTTCAGGTCCTTGAGCTTATTTCATCGACAGATTATCGTCTCTTATCCGCGGCAACGCAACCACTGCCCTCCAGCTAAAATACTGACGGGTCGATACTGACAGACTCTCGTCTGACGCTTAAAAGAATTTATTCTCCCCCTAAAACGTTGGGATCTGATTCAAGTTAATGAGTGACTAACACTCACAATATATTAGATCTGACAATGTGCCGGTGATGGTGTTTGAGGTCTTGGTAATAATCTGTCTTCTGGATGTAGAACATGACAATCCAAAGCACTTGCCTGAATACGAGTCCCAGTGCCTAAGGAGTCATTCCCCCTAGCACTGTCAAGGCACATAGTTAAGGCTGGAGTAATTTAAGAGAATACGAGGTTACCTCCCTTGGAATGTTCCGCGATGAGTCTTGGAGCCATGAGCACTTCAAGTCTATTCCTCCTCTCCTACCTCCGCAGAAAAAGACGCAACCAGCAAAATACTTCAATGGCGTAAATACTCAATATCTGACTGAAAATAGTTTTCTCAGCACATTCAACAGGTCTGGGTAAGTGGCGGACGCTTCCACAAAATCCTGCAAATATTCGTTTTCCAGTTCACATTTTGACACTTCAGCATGTTTTTTGTCACGGCGGCATAACTCGTCTGTAGGTCCGGCCATTTCATCATACCCTGTGACTGTCCGTTAGAAGAAAACGTGTGCTGCAGTAGCTGGGACCTGTATATAGTGATCAACAACACTTTTTGACAACTAGCCACTGGTCAGTCAGAATGGCCACTAGTCAGTCAGAATGGCCACTAGTCAGTCAGAATGGCCAGAATGGCCACTAGTCAGTCAGAATGGCCACTAGTCAGTCAGAATGGCCACTAGTCGGTCAGAATGGCCACTAGTCGGTCAGAATGGCCACTAGTCGGTCAGAATGGCCACTAGTCAGTCAGAATGGTCACTAGTTGGTCAGAATGGCCACTAGTCAGTCAGAATGGCCACTAGTCGGTCAGAATGGCCACTAGTCGGTCAGAATGGCCACTAGTCGGTCAGAATGACGACTGGTCATTTGTGTCGTGTTTTGTGTAGTCACACAAGCGCAGTGGCTGGCATCGTCTGGGAGGCCCTGGGTTCGATTCTCTCTATCACTTTTATACTTGTGGGCCGCAATATATATAGCTCGGTTAGTAGAGCACCGGACTTGTAATCTTGGTGATTTTGCGGTTGCGGGTTCGAATCTCTGCTGGGCCGTCGGTACAGGGGGATTTTTCCCTCAGAGTCAACATCCGTTCGGTCCTTCGAATGTTGACTATATAATCAAGGTTCCGTGAGTGAACGCACACATAACATCCTGCACGCACGTAAAAAATCCTATTACCAACTTTCGGAAGAGAAGGCCAGTTTGGCCGCTGGCATGGACGACACGTTCCACATTGCATGCACTCTGCGTGAAGAATCAAAAGAATGAAAGAACCGTTACAATGAATGAACGATATTGACTGAATGACACGTGAAACGAGTGAATGAAGCCTAAGCAGGCAGCTCTTCAGTTGGAACTACCCAGGTAGGCAGCCCGTTGTGTAAACGACAATGCGGATTGTAAAGCACTTAGAGCTTGGTCTCTGACCGGCGAAAGGCGCTATATAAGTACTCTAACAGTAATACTACTTCTCAGCCCATGGCAGGCTCTTTCCCACAGTTGACTTTGCTGTGGGCTCATTTAGGAAGACCGGAACTCCACATTCGAGTTCCCTCCACTTAAAAGATGTTCTCTAAATACCGATATATATATTGTTAGGAAAGGTAGCGTAAAGTACAGTCCTGTGACACAGTGTCAGACCAGAATGGAAATCCGTAGCATCCTCCTCCTTATCGATCAGCATAGAAACGTCTCAGACTCTGTGACCCTTATCGATCAGCATAAAAAGGTCTCAGATTCTGTGACCCTTCAGATTCTGTGACCCTTCAGATAGAAAGGTGACCCTTATCGATCAGCATAAAAAAGTCTCAGACTCTGTGACCCTTAGTGCCCTGCTCCCACAGATGACCTCACTTTTGATTTCTTCTCCTCGTCTGCGCCCTTGGCGAGTTCGTGTTGGGGTTGCCTGTACCAGCAAATTCACGCGGGGACTGCCTGCTGGACAGACGCGATGGCACCATCTAGCAGGATACACTCATTCACGCTGGCTCCGCAACTTTCTGATCATAGTCGGTAATGGGATTAGTAGGTGGCGTCCTGCGTAGGTTGGATCGGAACAGGCTTCCCGAGTACGACACAAGAAACTCGGCAGCAGCGCAGTGTCTCCTTTGGTGGGTTGCCTCACTACGACTTGACTTTATTTTCCCATTGGATTGCCGTGGTTGTGGCGGAGCGAGCCACCCTATGGCTGAGGCCAGAATGAATAGCGTGGGGTAGTGCTACGGGAGTGCCACAAAAGATGTGGCAGCAAAAGCGACAACTAAGAAACAAACATCCAAACAGACAAACAAAGAAACAGACAAACAAATGAACAAACACTTTCAATGGCAAGTCAAAAATCTATCATATTTGACTTGTTCACATTACACGCTATTTAACCGTTTTTTCTATCCTACTGTGTGTTGAGTATACAGTTAAAGGAGTAGGGTGTGCGTGTGTGTGTGGGCGCATGTGTGTGTGTGTGTGTGTGTGTGTGTGTGTGTGTGTGTGTGTGTGTGTGTGTGTCTATGTGTGCGTGCCTGCGTGTGTGCCTGCCCCGCGCGCGCGTGTGTGCGATTTGAAAAAAAAAATGTTCAAGCAGCAATCAGGAATGCCTCGTCGGCACAGCCACGCCACACCTGTGACAAAACGTGTCCAAGTGACAAAAACGCGTCGTGTCAACAAACGCTGTACGTCACTCTGTGACAGAATGTTCCGAGTGTCAAAGTTTGCCGCAACAAACCGCGACATCGACTATGGGCCCCATTGCAGTGGTCACCACTGACCTTTTTGTAGGCCTTGAAGACGTTGCATTTGAAGACGTTGGAAGGAGCCTCTCTGGCAATGTAACTCCAGATCTTGAGGTCCTGGGAATCATGGGACACGTAGAAAATCCTGTCAGAAAACAACGCCCACGGGCACAGGTATACAAGGGTTTTCTTTGTTCTGTTTTGATTGGCACTGAAGTAGTGCGAGACACACACAGATCGTTCTGAGTCTGTGTGTCTGTCTGTCTGTGTGTCTAGCTGTCTTTTTGTGAGTAAGTAAGTAATTGCGTAAGTAGTATGTATGCATGTGTATGTATGTATGTATGTATGTATGTACATGTATGTGTATGTATGCATAATTATATGTACGCCTGTATGTTTGTATGTATGTATGCATGTACGTATGTATACATGTGACTGCGTTCGTTATATTCACATTAGACCAATATCTATCTATCTATCCATCTATCTATCTATCTACCTACTTACCTACCTACCTACCTATCCATCTATCTGTCTGTCTGTATGCCCGCACGTCTGCCTGTCTGTCTGTTTATCTATCTGTAAAACCATAGTCAAACAGACTAATAGAAATTACTATCACGAAATTGTCAAAAGTCTGGGATAGACAGACCCTGGCTTCCCAAGTGTAAAAAAAAAAAAAAAGCCCCATACCCTTCAAAATTCGATGTGGGATTTTTTTTTCCCACTTCGCTTCAAGAAGTGTACATACGACTGGATGATAAAAATCTGTGAAGGACAGAGAGAATGGCCATTGTTGACGTGTCTGTTCCAGTACCGAACAGTGCTAAACAGAAGCATGATGTGCAAAATGTGGCTGCCTGTTAAACCCCCCCGTTTGTGACAGTTCTTGAGTTCACTGTGTGTGTGTGTGTGTGTGTGTGTGTGTGTGTGTGTGTGTGTGTGTGTGTGTGTGTGTGTTTTTTTGTTTTCTTTCCTTAGCTAATTTTGAGAGCGGTATTTATGATCAATGGTCATTTTAAAGAAAAAAATGTCTAGAGCTGTCTGTCTGGACAAATACAGTAGTATGTCCCAGTCCACGGCTCATTTCTGAGGTGGAAACTCCGCTTTGCAGCCATTGTAATGTCTACACGAGATACCTGCACAGCCGGACTGTCCGTGAATAGTTCCACAGGTCGCAGTATTAGAGGCCATGGTTCGAATCCTATCAGTGCCTTATATTTGGATGGATTCTGAGCCCCGGCTGGTTCCTGCCCGAAATTAATGGGTATACTATGGGCTCCAATGGAAGGACTGGAACCATTCAGGTGAGTTCCATCTGTTAGATTAAATGGATGAGTCCCTGGGAACGTTCAAATTTCCAGGCCAACACAGCAGGTGTCGGCATCTTTCGGGCCTGGTTGACGCCGGGATATGTTGATAAAGATAGCGTGGAGCAGAGATCCGTCGTGTAATCTCAGACCAAAATAGAGCCCACGGCATCTTGTTATGATCCTCATTCACCACATCTATAAAAATCATGGCAAAATTAAAACAATTATGTAGAATCTTCATCGTATAGCTTCTAAGGTATAGACATCGTGCAGAGAGAGAGAGAGAGAGAGAGAGAGAGAGAGAGAGAGAGAGAGAGAGAGAGAGAGAGAGAGAGAGAGAGAGAGCACTGACCTGTAAATTGGATGCTGCATCAGAAGTCGACTTTCATCCCAGTTCCAGAATTTTTTCTGCATCAATCAATCAATCAATCAATCAATCAGTCACCCACCCAACCAAGCAACCAACCAACCGTCCATCGTTTAATCGATCAACCGATCAGTATGTTCGTCAATCAGTCGCACCAAACCCAGTAAAAAACCATCATTCACACACACACACACACAGTCACACCAACCCAGTAAAAACCAATCATTCATTCACTCACAACAAACACACACACACACACACACACACACACACACACACACACACACACACACACACACTCCCTCTCTGTCTGTCTGTCTGTCTGTCTGTGTCTTTCTCGGTCCCCCCCCCCCTCTCTCTCTCTCCTCCCTCTCTCCCTCTGCCTCATCAACTCATCCACCACTGCAATAACACGTCTCTCTCTCTTCCTCTCTCTCCCTCCCCACCCCCCCTCCCTCTCTCTCTCTCCCCCCTCTCCCTCTGCCTCATCAACTCATCCACTACTGCAATGACACATCTCTCTCTCTCTCTTCCTCTCTCTCCCTCCCCTCCCCTCCCCCCCCCCTCTCTCTCCCCTCTCTCTCTCTGCCTCATCAACTCATCCACCACTGCAATGACACATCTTGTCTCTCTCTTCCTCTCTCTCCCTCCCCTCCCCTCCCCCTCTCTCTCTCTCTCCCTCTCTCTCTCTCTGCCTCATCAACTCATCCACCACAGAGACAGCACATCTTTCCCAGCTCCGTTCACTCCGTGAAGAATCCCCGTCAGGCCACACAGAACTGTTGACCAGGTTCCTGCAGCCCTGTCGGTAAGCGCCAGGGCCTGGGGTTGCCTGTCCAACGTTATCAGTCCATCTGGTTTTCCTGTCTGCCCTCCCTCCGACTCCTTCCCCCAAAGGATTCAATCAGCAGAGGATCTTGTCGTTACGATGCCCACACCACCGTAGTATTCTTTCGTCCACTGATGTCAACACATC